>JAMKCH010002569.1:0-47823 GCA_023653785.1 Ophioderma brevispina | reverse complement strand
TTCTTATTCATCATCTTGCTATCGTTGTGAGCCGTAACCTCTGCCATCTGTTACTTCCGCATGCTAGACACTGTATAAGCCCTTCCAAGAACAGGAAAGATTTACACATCAAACCAAGCACCTGGGCATGCAATACACCCAAAGTATTTATTGGTGTTATCAGCTTGTTTTACTGATGTGGCTGCCATTTATGATGATGATTGTACTATTTGGCTACCATACATTGAGGATTCCGCCATCGCATCTAGGGTTTATTTCTCAAACAAGGACTAGAAATGGATTTTAAAGTATGTCATCTATGTAGGTGTCTGCCACCCTTCAGAAATGGACTCTTGGGGATGCTCTATTTGACAGGCAATAACTGCATCTACTGTGTCACGGAATTGAAGGAGAGCTTTGAGTATACTGCACAGAATTGGCAATTTCTCTCAGTGCAGTCACTGACAAGCTATCATACAAAATAGTCAAATTTCATTCCAGCAGTGTTGAATATCTTCAAGTTGTGTAAGCACTTGTGAAATGTCTATGGTACCACAAGATTTTTGCCCTTTTGGGTGAGGTAGCATATGGCGCTACCCACGCTTTTCACTTGGTTTTGACCTACTTTTCAGATTTCAGTGTTGCAGAAAATATTGTGCTTTTTGTTCCCAAAATCACAATGTCATAGTTTTTTTGAAGAAGACATGCAATTTTTAGGGTCATATGAATACTCAATAAAAATTTGAAAAAATGAGAATTTTTATGATAAGTAATTATATACGAGACAAATTGCAATGTACCCACTTTGTACATTTGGCTACATACATCTGGATTCTGCAACACTCTATGGTTTAGTCCGGAACAAGGACACTCCATGGGATTTCTCAAGTAGTCAAGTACACGGACGGATTCTTACTAACGTGGTAGCCTATACGGCATCTACACCATGTCTACCGCGGCAGCTACTGCACAGTACAACTGGGCTAATTGAGAGACAGGGGTTCCGTTGGTGGTTGGTGGGCGGGTAGCTGTGCAAGATAGGGCTTAATAAGTACACGGTATTAGGTAAACAGTTAATGTGGGGCTACTCTGACTTTACCCACCCCATAACAATGGCTACCCTTGTAGTGCCAACTAGGTGGATGGAGGAAGGTGATATTGAGAAGACCCGTACCGGATGTAGACACCGCAGCTAAAACGTAAAGCTACCCCGCGGTTACCACGACGCCATTTTGAGAGTGGATGAAATTTTCATGAATGAGGTCGATATCCTTGGGCTCCGTTAGCGTTTTTTGACACGTTTTTAGGAAAATCATTACGAAATTCAAATCGGGGGCATTCATCACAAAACCCCCATATTACGCTTGTAATAAAAAATGCAATATATGGCAAAAATATAAAAAAAAACCCCAAAATTGGCATGCGAAAATACCGCGCGCGCTGAGAGCCGGTGTAAAACCACGTAGCTACTCCAAGAACAGTGCAGACAGCCGTGTGTGTACACTAGCCGTCTATGCGGCACAAATACACGGAATCCTGGCTGGTGAGTGTACGTCTAGGGGTAGCGGACAAGATACTCGATCCGTAGCGCTCGACGCCAGTGTAGATCATCCATGTGTATAGGCATGCGTTCGATCCCTGTGTGAGATTCAGATGTACTATGTACTTGCCCTGGACTAAGAAATTAACCGCTTGGTTGTTCTGATTTACCCATGCGATATTGGGAAGATGGTCCCGGACTGCGAAGGTTATCTCGATGTTGTTGCGATAAGGGAAAGCGCTGATCCCGATTGTAGCATCCCTTGAGAATGATGCTAAACAGTTTATGCGTATGGTTGGGCCACGTGATCAGCGACCATTTGTGAATGCGCTTAGAGGCCAATAGCATTAAGGGGGCTATATAAATCTCTGCTTATAAATCTTGCTATTATTATTATTATTAGGTAATCCATGTCTACTCGGTGGTAGCTGGGTGGTAACTACAATGAAGGAATTGGCCGTGTATGTAGTGGTCGGTCTCGTTCAGAAATGGACTCTTGGGGATACTCTATTTGACAGGCAATAACTGCATCTACTTGTCACTGAATGAAGGGGAGTTTTGAGTATACGCACAGAATTGGGCCTTTTTTCAGTGCAGTCACTAACAAGCTATCAAACAAAATAGTCAAATATTCATTCCAGCAGTGTTGGAATATCTTCAAGATGTGAAAGCCTTTTGAAAAGGTCTATGGTACCCCAAGATTTTTGCCTTTTGGGCGAAGTAGCGTACCCGCTACCCACTCTTTTCGCTTGGGTTTGACCGACTTTTCAAATATCAGTGTTGCAAAAAATAGTTGTGCTTTGTATCCCTAAAATCTACACATGTCATAGTTTACTGAAAGGATGCAATTTTACGTCATAAGGATATTAGATATGAGTATACTGCAAAGAATGCCAATTTCTTCAGTGCAGTCCCTGACAAGATATCAAACACGATAGGTCAAATATTCATTCCAGCAGTGGTTAAAGTACTTTTGAAAGGTACCACAAGATTTTTTTCAAGGTTGTCTAGTTTAAGGTTGGTTTGTTGAAAAGATAACTTTAACAATTTTCTAGATTCATAATATGGGCGGCACGAGAGGGACAACCACCCAAAACCACGAGTCTTCTCCACCCCCCAGAAGGTTAAATCTGTAATTTGCGGAGGTGCCCAATGCAAGCTGGTATTTAAAGTCGTCCAACCACCCACACCAAACTACAGGAAGCCCATGCCTCGACGGTCGTTCAGGTCAGCCCCGCGAATCTTTGGCCTGATTCTCAATGTGGGAACAACTATCTGCACCTGCTGCCATCATTGATGAAAAATTAGATGTCTCCCTGAAGAAGACAGACATGAACTAAATTTAGCATCAGAAAACTTAAAATAGTATGAAGACTGAAGAGTTCAAATATTAATCCTTAAAAATTCATTAAATTCTTGTAATCCTTGTAAATATTAAATTATTTTATAATGCTATTTAAGCGACCCATAAAGGATGTTCTCTTTTTGTGTGTGTGTTACAAAAAAATACATTGAGGTCCCCGGTCCGCAAGTGTCGTCTGCCGTCGCGGTTTGTGAATGGGGCCAAAGGTCACATGAGGTCACATAGGTCACATAAGGTCACCAACATGTCACCCCACCCAGCCACCCCACCGCCTCCTTTCCACCAAGTTACATCATTGTAGCCCTTATGGAACTCATACGGCATGCAATATATATTAAGGGCTAACATTTTGACCACAGACACACACACACATACATACGACCAGAGTAATCCCTTCAGAGTAATGCGCCTTCTGCAATTAATGCAGATGACACAAAGTTTTGTGGAAGGGGGTGATGTAACAAAAATAGGCTTCACAAGTTCACATTATTATATTGCACCAGATCCCTTGGCCAACCTTCACCTCCAAATAATTATTACAATTGCAACAAAGCCCCTAGACCACCCCAACGTCATTATCATACCAAATAAGGCGGATATTTTCCACAGTGGCTGATACTTTGTTTCGCAAGCCTGCAGAATTTGTATGTTTTCCATAGAGACTTGCCTTATTCCACACAAGCTATATTAGTCATCTGACATCTTTCTTAATTTCAGATTTCATTAGTTTAGGCTTCAAGAATTCATAGACAGTTCCATGTCACCATAACTTCCAAAAGTAGTTGCACATGCACATTATGAGAATTTTCGGCCAATAAACCTACCCTGTTGAACCTTGATCTCCACGTAGTTGTTTTAATGTTTACAACCTGTCAACGGTGGTCATCGAGTTTCTCATGGCCACAACAATGTAATTTAAAAGTGTATCGGTCACCAGCATTTAAAGGGATTAGCAGTAAAAAATCATCAAAATTCATATTTTTGTTACTGGCATGGATATGCGAACATAACCTGCAAGTGGTTGGCTTGAAATCCGTGTATTAAAGACAAGGCAGTACTTTTTATCTGATTCTGTAATTTCTATATGTGCATATCAAAATTCCAACTTGAGATCAAAAAAGCCTTTCCCACTGTATATCACAGATTTTCAGCGTGATATTGTGCACCATGATCAATACAGTTTGACCTCAAATACAAACATTATTGATCTTTGGTTATTTTGTACTGGTGTAAACCGCAATCAGCTGTTTAGTGCAGATTTTGAGATGCCTTCGCTGTATGTCTATTTGCGGGAGAGGGTATGACAAATATCCTCAAATACTTCATTTTTTTCACTATTTGGTGGTTTGTTTCAACATTAAAGCAGTTATTTGGAATTGTACACACTTATCCCTGATTTATAAGTTAAAAAAATGCATTTCCACATTTTTTCGATTCTCTCGCATTATCGCTGCTAATCCCTTTAATATCACCTCAGGCTCAGCCTCATCCTGAGGCTGAGTCTAAGTCTTACTGAGGCTGAGTCTTACTGAGGCTGAGCCTCAGCTGCCCTCATTTCTCAGTTCTACTTGCATCATATGCGTCCGCCACCCGCATGCTCCAAAACCTGCTGCCAAAAATTTATTTTAACAAAATTCATTATTTGCATAAACAAGGCAGTTCTCAAACCACAAGTGTCGCTGCTTTCGCGATTACAGATTATGCCAAAGCTATTATAAAGCGAGGTTGCTGGTGACTGAGCTGGCAATGGAATGGGCTCTGAGAGGGAGTGACCTTAAAATGACTTTCAAAATTTTCAGCACCACATTTTTACTACACAAACCAAGTCTCAGATCATATGACTATTTGTAGTGATTTGACCTTGGATGACCCCAGATGACCTTGAAATGGTATCAAAATGTTGACTACACCTACCAAGTGTCATGACCATACCAACATGTGTTGTTTTGACCTTGAATGACTCCACTTGACCTTGAAATGACCTTTAAAATCTGTAGTCCTAAATGTTGACCACACCCACCAAGTTTCTTCATCCAATTATTTGCAGTGATTTGACCTTGGATGACCCCATATGATCTTAAAATGACCTTGGAAAAATGTTGGTATCAAATATTGACTACACCCACCAGGCTTCATTCATGACCATACAACCATTTGTAATGATGACCTAGCAATGAACTTTAAAAAAATTGGCACTGAATGTTGACCACATCCACCATCGTACCACAATTCATTCAAGGTCAGCTAAAACTAAAATATCTCAAAAATATGGAAATTAGCTAATTAAAATTTGTAAATACGCAATTAATGCAGCCAAAATCAACACATGATATTGTGGCACCTCACTCTATCACCCTACCAAATTTGAAGTAAATTGTGCATAACATTTAGCCTGCAAAGCATTTTTTAAAAAGTTAACCAAAATTGGACAAATATGCAAATTAGCTGATTAAATGTCATAAATATGCAAATAATGCAGCCAAAAACAACACATGATATTGTGGCACCTCACTATCACCCTAACAAGTTTGAAGTATATATCAGGCATAGCGTTTAGCCAGCGGAGCATTTTAAAAAGTGTTAACATTTAGCCTGCAAAGCATTTTTTAAAAAGTTAACCAAAATGTCTGAAAAATACACAAGTAAGCTAATTAAAATTCATGAATATGCAAATAATGCAGCCAAAAGCTACAAATGATATTGTGGCACCTCATTCAACATCCTATGAAGTTTGAAGTATATCGGGCATAGCAGCCTGCAGAGCATTTTGAAAAAGGTTAACTGAGCATACGGACGAACACACACACACACTGGATTAGTATGTGCCTCCATAAACATTCGTTCAGGCGACACAAAAATGCTCTTAATCACAAAAAAATCAAGTTTCAAATCATTAAACAGCTGTAAAAGGGTATAATTATGCAAAGAGTACATGCATGCTGACTCTGAACATGACGCATTCTACTTTGTTCGGTCTAGAGTTTGAGAGTGACGTCATGACACACCTCTGCATTCGCTCTAGCATTTCGATTGTGCTGCCTTTATTCGCGTGCATAAGTGCTGCAATTCAAAGGTCAACGAGTGTGTTTCTAGGGTGTGAAACCTAACATGCGCAGTGACGTCACCTTCAAACTTGAGATCGAACAGTCTAAGTATATATATATACTGTTACCAAATGTTTACTTTCTCTCAATGCCATGTCTAAGTAGAGCTAGAGGTGGGCCATAGAGGGTCATAGTTTCAGAACATTTCAAACACAGGATAAATTGATGACTTTAACGACGCTGATCCCAATTTTTAAGAGAAAAAAAAGATAAAAGTGCAAAAACCAGGGTGCCCTGCACAAAAATCCAAAATGGCTGTCAAATTGTCCAAAATTCATTTTTGACTGAATTATTTTATGTTCAATTTACTTAATTTTGGTGGCAATACCCATGTTTTGGGGTATTAGGAATCCTCCTATGCAACTTTCGTCTTACCACAGCCTTATTATTTTTGTGATATTGCAGTTTTAGCTCAAATTTGGGCTGTGAGGGCACTTTCTCTAAAGTGTGCATCCCATGATTTTGACATTCCAAAAATTTAAAAGGGATTTATTCTTAGCACTTCTAGCACTTCCTGAAAATTTGACTTGGATGCTGTTTGCTGTTTTGAAACTGCAAGCTTTTCAAGGAAATAAAAATGCCCTCCACTGAAACCCACGCATAAGAAAGTTTGTTGACCCCTGTATATTCCAATGAGAGTGTTTTCATCAAATTTTAAATTGATGCCATGGAAAAATTGTATGTGTTAGACAGTTAGGAAATGATGAATTAACAATTCTGATGATGGCCCACCTGTTAAAATTTAAAACTTGATATGATGTGTACTTTTGGGGAAAGCGCCCTCGCATTCCAATTTTAACTATAGTAGATTTCAAATTATGTGAGACTCCATACACAAATCCATAGGGGTGATGGTTCAATCCCCGGCCATGTGGACACTAGGCCTTTGTTGCCATCACAAAACATATTCTGTCCATGGTACAAAGTTACTTTACAGAATCGGCTTTCTGGAACCTGATGCATTCAGTTCTACAATGGTCTGTTAATGATAGAATTAAGGACTTGTCAAATCTGCTTTGTGCTAATCTCTTATACAAGTTTAGCCCACTTTTCATGGCAAAATAAAAACTTAGTTGTGTTATGTATGCATTGCAACATGAATGCATTATTTCTCCAGTACTGTGATAAAGAATGATATTTTGTAGTGTCAAAGGTAAGTTATGTTCAAATAACAACATTTAATGAAATATTTGCTGGTGTTTTCATCCTGATACTAAGTTCAAATAAAACATCCAAGCTATCTTTGATGTGAAACAATGTATTTTATTTAATAATGTAATTTGAAGGGGTAATTGGTCCTACAGCTATGCCGTATTTAATTGCCAAACGATCACATACACGTATAAAATGATAAAATGAGGGCCGACATTCCAGATTTTCCTTGACGTTGTTTAAGAATTGTTTCCCCTGTGCGATAAATAGTACAATCCATCATATTGCATTATGGCAGTAATACCAAGGAGGATTATGCTAATACACGCCATGTTCTCATGTCACAACAAACCATCGACGAAGACATTCTCAAGACAAGTTTGTCGATTTTATAAAACAAGAAACCGGGATCGACTGCAAAAGAAGATTCACAACAACCAGCATATAGTGAAGAACTTTCAACAGGTATGCTTATGGTAAAAATACCGACCATTTGGCACAAAATCAAAACACAAACAAGTGTAAACAGAGCATCTCAAAAAAGTTGAACGCAAACGCGCCCATTCTATGTGCCTTAAAATCTCAATTTGTATATTGCACGCGAAGCATAATTATGCTATCTACAGTCTAGATAGTTCTGCTAAGCATAACTTCACATTTATGTCTTTAAAGGCATTATCAGTGATTGACTAAATCAGGAAAACGAAAAAATCATCAAAAATCAGATTTTTGAATGTATTGTAACAAGTACAGGTACCCGATTATACCCTGCAAATGATATAAGACCAGAAGCAAAACCTAATAAGGACCGAATGGGAAATTTTAGTCTTTACTGTCCGTTCGGAACACTGAGTGCAACACATATGAACGGGGAATCGTATCTTGGAACACTGCCGTTTTTTCCTTTTCTGTCTCAATTATTCAGTTGGAAAAGGTAACTTAATTATGAGAATTCTACAGGACTTATTCCTTCACTTTGAAGTATTCCTGCAAATTTCAATATTTTTCAAATCACTGATAGGGATCTTTAACATGTTGTCATTAACGGATTGTGAAGTTATGCAAAAACACATGGAATACCTTTACCCCTGTACCTACCTCAACTTTGTTTATCTCAAAATCCCCTCATCTAAATGTACGATATATACCATGTTTTCCCTATCAAACCCAACTTGAGATCCTATAAAAGGCGATGACACTGTGAAAAAGAAAAAAAAATTAAGAAATTAAAAATTTTGAAGAAAATTGAAAAGTTGCGACCTACCATCACTTGCTGCATGAGAAAGTGACAGGGTGATTTATACGTTTTTTAGACAAATTTGAGGAGGATTAACTATGTCAAAAAGGTTAATTTAGTATAAGGAACATAATACCTTCGATTCTGAATTGTTTTTCTTCCTTATTTTGTTCGTCTGCAAAGTTGGCTCTTTGAAATGGCATGCTCATGCTGGTAACAGGGGAAAGATATTCCATATGTTTGCATAACTTCACAATCCGTGATGAAACATGTTAAAAGACATACAATCATAATGTGAAGTTTGCTTAGCAGAACTGAAGTACAGGGACTGTTATGTTATTTTTTGCATTGGTGGTCGGCACGACGTAAAAGGCCAATAATGCATTGAAAAGCCGTAGCAATCAAGCACGTATAAAGTGTATTCTTGCCCACGCAGTGCTGCGTCGGAATCAATGAAACTAAGAAAAAATAACCCTAATGGCCGCAGTATTTATCATGCACATACTGGTACTGTATTTATCTCCTGCAATGCTGTTTCTTCGATGAAAATAAATATAAGTCTGTATTTTGGAGATATTCTTGTGGGATTCGTGCTACACGATTTGACTATTGTAATGTCGTTATGTTATACTAGAACTGAGTGGTGATTCGTAAATGTGAATGAAATGCAAAGATTGATAATGACTCATCTGACATGCCCGCAAGTTCAGTTAGGACTCCGTTGTAAAGGGTGATGAGTCCAAAAAGATTTACACGCGATTCAGAAAAATTAAAAAATACTTAAAAAGCTTAGAAATTGATTTTGATATATGAAAACATTAGCTTCATTATATCCAGGTCATTGTTTTAAAAAAGCAAAAAGTTTTTACCTTTTCGGATAATGTAGATATGGTAAATAACGGAAAACCGCCAAAAAACATATGACCACGGTTGTACATTCTACACGTCCACAGCAGCAAAGCCATGAGTAACTGACGTCTGATATGCTTAATAACCTTTGCTTTTTAAAACGTAACAATAACCCATCCGCTACCACCTTTCTTGTACAAAACTCTTAACAATTATTAGTCAATTACAGTAGCGTAACATGGGTAGGGGAGGGGGAGCGTTTGTTTGTTCCCTCCCCCATGGGGCTGACAAGGAAAGCTAAGCTACCGGTTAAAGCAGGAAAGTGGAAAAGACAAGCATGAAAGAGAGTAAGAAAAAGAGAGGGAAGGAGAGGAAAGGCGGTGAGCTTACAAAGGGAAAGACAGATAGACATTGAATGTGTGCTATGTTCAAATATCATTCCCAAATGAGCCCCCCCACCCCCACCCCCATTAATAGAACGTCTGTGAAAAAGTAGTCAACCTGTGATTGCATAGGATTACCTACCATATTGCATCAAGTTTCCACGAAAAGATACGTGAAAAATTTCGAACATTCATTGAAATAATGCTTCAAAGTTTGGGGTGCAGGATTCCATAAGTTTGTTTTTGTTATCGGAATAATGAAAGAGTTTGACATCTTTGATATTTGAATGTTTACACAGAGGTATCAAAGAAAACAAAGATGTCATGGTGTACTTGTGTAGACTCATTCAAAGATTTCTTTGGCCATTTCCATACATGCTACAGTGATTCCGTGGACAGAGTGAAAAATGGGGACCTATCTTTTAAAAATAGTCATAACTTCCAATGCAGGTTCACAATCAAAATTCAAAATTTCTCTAGTAGGAAAATAATCTTGTTTTGTAGTGAGAGTCAATATCTTCAGTAGTTTCCATCTGCGCGAAAAATTTAAACAAATAGTGTAACTCTTTTTGCCACTCACCCTGTACAGCAGAACTACAGTACATTCTGGATTGAGTTTCTCGATCAAGGTTAGCTTGTTACCTAAACCCGTCCCGGTAATCATGCATAAACTTACCCGATTTTTTTTTTATCTTATTGTTTTTTTATTGATCAAAAGCTTACCTGTTTCTTGTCTCCGCTGTATTATTTCTCTCAAACACTGGAAAATATTCAGTAAAGAGTCTTAGTAGAAGATAGACAATTTCGCCAGCAAAGGACAATCCGAGCTCGGGTGACAGGCTCTCTTGTAATTATCTTCATGCTTTTAAGCAAAACCACACCACCTAGCTGCCTCTAAATGTCCAGCAACTTCCGACTTCATTTGGGAACTCAACGCAGGAACTTCGAAGGGTCTAATTTAGTACAGGACCTTTACGTCGTTTTTTTGACATGGTGGTCGGCAACTACGTAACTAAAGGCCACTAAAAAATGCATGGAAAAGCAAAAAGCCGAGCATCAACACTGTATAAGTGTATAGACTCATGGACTTGTCGAACCGCAGTGCTTGCGTCGGAAGCTCGCAGCACTGCGTTCGACAAGTCCATGATCTATAAACTTTATACAGTGCTTGATTGCCTTACGGCTTTTCACGAGAAAAATAACCTATGGCCGCAGTATTTATCAATATCATGCACCTACTTGTACTTTCATATTTATCTCCTGCAATTCTGGTTTCTTCGATGAAAATAAATATTTGTGCAGGAATTTTGGAGATATTCTTGTCGGGATTCGTGCTACACGATTTGACTTATGTAATGTCGTCATACTAGAAATGAGGGTGATTCGTAAATGTGAAATGCAAAAGATTGATAATGACTCGTCTGACATGCCCAAAATTTCAGTATGACTCCGTTGTACTAGTCTAATTCCCTAGCACGATTCGCATGTAGTCATGCATTATAATGCATCTGGCCTTCGCTTCGCTTTTATCATTGTCTTTTACATAGGCCGCTTGCATTATAACAGGGCGGCCTATAGTAAAAAATGAAAATGATAAAATCCAAGTGAAAAATTATAAAGGACCAAACAAAATGAATTACATTTACAGTATATGAAATCGAAAGCCTTGCAATTCTGAATATTACGAAGCTGGTTTGGGAAAGGGCGTGCTTCTATGAGTTTTTCTCTGGCCTACTTACGACTTGAAAAAGATGTTTTACATTTTAAATAACCAAAAATGTCAAGTACAATAAATATGTGGATCCTGGGTTTCCTACCAGAAATCATTTTTTACTGAAATTGAGAAAATTCCTATCCCACAATGCACCAACGATGTACGAGTAGATAAAATAAATAGCGCATATATATTCTATGGTGTTTTGTGTCATACGGTCATTTTTCTGTCATAACTGTGCGAAAACCGTTTGCTGTACATAAATGTTACCAGTAACGAGTACTCTTTGATTGCCTTGTAATTTTTGCGCCACAAAATGTGCGCGTGGTTTAAAGGAGGCGCACTAAACCGCGAGCGTGCATGGAGTGATGCATATCTACTCGTACATCGTTGGTGCATTGTGGGATAGGAATTTTGGTAAAAAAATGATTTCCAGTAGGAAACCCAGGATCCACGTATTGTGTATGGACTATTCTAATAAGAGTCACACACACTAACCGTGAAAGCAAACAATTCTGCAGGTTTGATGGTAGAAGCAATAATGCATATTGCAAAGCTCTATTCAATACTGTGCTAATATTGATGGATAACCACTAAAATGGCAGTTTTTTGTTTATATCTTGGAAATGAATACTACTTCCGGTTAAATCAGGGGGCTCCCAAAGACGATTGGAACATATGGCATGCTACAGGCACCGTTGCACATGCAAATCGTTGTGGATTCAAAATACACATAAAACTTCTGATGTTAGACTGAAGACATCATAGTGATGCATGGCAAGGCTTGTGTACGGCGGATTTGATAACGCAACTCCACAGTTGTAGCCCCTCGGGTCTACAACTGACACACACAAAAGTGTTGAAATCAAGAAGCAACAATAAATCAAGAAGTTCTACAAGAAATATTGATGTCAATAATAACGGGCGCCCATGCATTTTGAACTCAACACCCAAAAAGGGTGAAGGCGTCACACTTTTCACTACAAAACTTGCGTTTTCTTGTCATATATCTTTGCAAGTACGCAAGATATTGAAGTGATTTTGGTGTCATTTCAAAGCTGAAAGATTGATTAATATCTGTATGAAGTTTGGGAAAGGCTATCTTTATTACCAACAGAGTTATGACAAATCCACTCGGCCAAAGAGGGTGGAGGCGGCAGAGGCTCATGTGGCAGTGGATCACTCTGTACACCTCTATGGGAAATTTTGGAATTTTTGCATCTATGTTAACAAAATGTTCACTAAAAACTTAACCTTTGTCAAAAATGGGTTTGAGTTCTACCAAAAAAAACCACATCAATGGCCTTGGGAAAAGGATTGAACTTTTGACAGTGAGACTAGAACTTTCCCATATACCTATGGTCAAAGTAATGCAAAATCAGCAGAACATTCTCCAAATCTTCTAGCAATGTAACCTTGGAAGTATTTATCCTACTATAGTCAAAGTTACATTTTCTGGAAGGAAATATGAGGAAGTTAGTACATTTAGTTCATGCTTTTTGAGTTATCATATTTCAAATGTTTTGGCTGAATTATCTAAAATTTTTGTTTGAAAATTATACAAATTTTGGATCACCCTGTACCAAAGGTTATCCAAACAATTGTGAATACATTGTTTAACATCTGTGATAGTTTACACTGTTCAAGTCCAAATAAAATGATCTGAAATTGAAGTTCAATTTCATTCCTGAAGATTGAAAAGATTTGTGAATTTTTATATGAAATTTAATTAACTCCCCCTGTATAATCTTCAAGTCGCCCCGTATATCTTCAAGGTCGCCCTGTATGCTTCAAGGTCACGCCGTATATCTTCAAGGTCGTCCTGTATATCTCCAAGGTCACCCTGTAACTTAAAATGTTATGGAGATTTGTATGCAGAATACCCGCTTCCATATACCTCCCGCTTTCAGAAAATGTATAGAGGTTATTCCTCTTTTAATCGATCGGCGATTAAGCGTGCTCACACATGCTTACGGTACACAAAGAGAGTAGTGTCGACCTGCAACCATGCACCGCTTGAACGACCGTACAATTTTCATTAGGCTGGAGAATATCTGACAGGAAACATGGGAGGGGCACAGAATGAGTTCAAACGTCTTCTGGCCCACGATTTTTACACTTATGCATTTAATATTAAAAAGAAAAAATGTATGACGAAGCTTTAGTGGTATGTAGGAAACCATCATTCCTTGTTTTAGGAAAAAAAAATAGTTGAGTTTACAGCAAAACAACATGCTTTTATTAGTCTATTCGCAACTTGGATTTCCTTCCCCTGTAGCAACGGATGAAAAAATATGTCTCCGTACTCGGGAAATTGCCCGGGAAATTGCCCGCTGACATTGCATAGAAATGTACTATGTCGGAAATCATTTACGTACAACCCTTTGATCTCCTTTGGGTCAACACAGTCTGATATATTTAAAAATATGCCCCACTTCAAAATAAACATCGGATGAAATTCGGCGTTGGAAGTGCACCCCGCGTACCCTGCCGCCCGTTCAAACAGTGCAGTTGAGTGGGGTCTAGTGGCAGGCTTGGCCGAAACGAGCCCCTGGAAAACACCATGCATCACCGGTTGTGGCGATACGATGGCGCGACACGCCCGTGAGGAACTGTTTTACACGGCACCTTCCCACCACCAACTTTGTCAAAGTATTTCATATTCCAGTAAACATGAAATAAAATGATGTTAAGCGAAAATACACCATTTCCCCCCCCTCCCCCGTCATGTCTGTTTTGTTTATATACAAATTCCTGGGGATCATCTAAGCTCAATATTACTTTATGCCAATATTATATCGCTTTAAAAAAAGATGATCCGCAAAACAAACGTTTCGATCTGAGCTTAAGGCAAGGTTTTAACCTTTTGTTTAATCAAATTGTTCTATGAATCTTTAGCTTATAGCATCAGGAGTCCAAAATTTAACATGGAATAAAATTAATCCTAAGATTCCATCCTGTGGATGTAACTTTTTTAAACAAGACGAAAAAGAAAGCACTCTCGCTAGAATCTGGCTCATTTCCCGGTCTCGCAGATCGTCAGTTTATAATTGAAGTTAGTGATAAATTGCGGATGACTGACTGCGGTTGTTCGGCATTTTTTTAATTTTTCACAGGACAATATAATTCGTATTCGATGTTATGAAGCTTTATGATATGATTCCGAAATACCAGGGAGTGGAAATACGAATGAGTCCCAATTCAAAACACGTTCTGACAATGCTTTGCACGCTTTGTATCATGTATGTGCCGTAAACAGTACCGTAAGCATTGGGACATTCCGCCAATCGATACGAAATGACGTCACAGAAATAACCTCTATACTTTTAACTATAGTAAGATTAACTTTGTTGAGTTGACACAAAAGGGAAATGGAGTAGTTTTGGGACCCAGTTAAAACGTGTGATGCACATTTTGGCGCGTATAAAACCATGTGCCAGCTTAGACCACATCTGTAAAAGTGAGATTTTCGCGCTAACATTAAGTTTCGCGCTTTTCGCTGCACTTCTGAGCGAGCGCGAAATTAAAACCGCGAAAATGTGTATTTTTTGTTGAGGTCTATGTAGATAGCTAAAAAGAGCGAATTTAAAAACAGCAAAATGTTAAAATCGCTGAAGAAACGCTAAAAATTACACGCGCGAAAATTAGCACTTTTGTACAGTAGCCCTAGGTTGCTCTGGCATTGTTTTTTCTGCTACGATACTCCTCCATCTATGCTACAAAGTTGGTAGGAGGTAGTACGTAGGGCGTTCAATGCTATGTGAAGCGCTAACTACAATGCAATCATGAATTTTTAATTCACATCTACTGTTTATACTCACCTGCTTTGTTTACGAAAATAGTGGCCATATACCACATCTGTTTGACTGCTGTCGTGGAAAATGGCGCCATTCAGTCCAACCCACAATATAGCATGTGTGTAATGAACTACAAACACCTTTATTGCAGAGGGACGGCGCTTTTCTGATCATGTGACCCTTCCCAACAAAATAGCACATGCGTGATCATCAAACCGATCCACGCTGAGAACGCACGGTTCCAGATTTACGCTAGTATTGTGTTTGACGGGCTGGATTGAAAAGGGACAGATGAGACAGAAGATAGCTGAAAGTCTACTAAGTACTACCTGTGGATGCATTATTTTAATATCTGTGAGTAGTAACATACCCTCAGGGGGTGGACATGCCAACCTAACAGCAACAGCGAATTGCAAAACGGCATCAACTTCCTGGTGCTAGTCGGTCTGTTTCCAAGACTTACGTTAGGAGGGCGCTCTTAACATACCGAACGGTTACACACGACTTTATTTACGACTAGCCTGGTCACGCATATTTAAGACACTATCACTTCAGTGATTTGAAAAATATTTGAAATGTGCAGAATAGCTCAAATTGAAGGATAAGTCGTAGAATTCTCATAATAAGTTACCTTTTCCAGCTGTAGAATTGACAGAAACGGAGAAAACTGCAGTGTTCCAAGATATGATTCTCCATTCAATTACGTGTTTTTGTAAGTAAGTGGTCCGAACGGACAGTAATGACTAAAATCTCCGATTCTGTCCTTATTAGGTTGCTTCTGGTCTTATCATTTGCAGGGTATGGTAGGATCCTGTTACTTGTTACATACATGTACAATCTGATTTTTGATGATTTTTTCGATTTTGCTTATTTAGCAAAGCACTGATAGTTCTTTAAATGACCATTATTGGAAATTACATTATTTTGGCAGTGAGTTTTAAATCCACTAACCTCGACGATTTTGACATTAATAATTTTTTTCTTAAAGGTCCCATGCTCGATCGCTAGTAGCCTCGGCCCCAGAAGCCAGATTTTACCAGAAGTGGCCAACATTTTGGTATCAGAAGCAAGCTACTATTATCGCATTTACCCTTGAAATCCTTGGCCAAGGATGTTTGGTTTGGGGAATAATGAGCGAAAATGTAACCCCAATTTGGTCGACCAATATTATTTTACAACAGTAACTCTATGGGGGCTTACAAAATCACGATTTCTGCTCTCACGTGAAGACGCCTTGAATATCGGCGTCGAAACTTTAACAGTGGGGTTTTTTGGGTGAAGGCCAAGCTATCAAGATGCAAACTCCATATCCTTAAATCCGGGCATCCCCCTTTTAAATTAATCATGATATTACAAGATCTTTGAACAAGGTTTTTAATGATGATTTTGTAAATGTCCGGGGACCGATACTGCCATATTAAATCCACTTAGTAGTTCCACCACAAATTACTGTTTGGAAATCCCCAATGCCAATTAGAGCAGACGTGTCCTAAACCCCCCCTCTGCATACCCTAACACATACATCCATGTTTTCATTGTTAAAGGTACAACGAGAGATTTCACATATCGGGTGTCCCTTAAAAAATCGAAAGTACTGATTTTTGCCCTGATGTAAAGCTTTCCATCAAAAATAGTCCCATCCTAAAGGATTTAACTGCCAGAAATGTTTCTTTGGTACAATAATTGTGAAATGTTTAATTTCGTATAGGAGCAATTAATACGAAATTCAGCGTACGTTTTTTACATTGAATACAAGCAAATCCAAATCCCTTTATTTTTCTCTTTTAAGACATTTCTGTAGCAAAATACAAGGCAAGAACTATTGAGTGTCTAATCTATATGAAATTACTATTATGACACATATTTGGGTGCCTCACAATCTCTCGTTGCACCTTTAAGAAACAAATACCCTTTTTTCCATATTTTGGTCTGTTTTTTGACACCCTAATCAATGTAAACGCGTACATCGCCTGTTGGAAACAGGGAGCCCGTTTAACGCGTTTTCTTGTTCACGGCCTCATCGTCTTCTTCTTACTTTCCACAAGTCCATTCGTAATGCTGATGGTGTGTCGGATTATTCAACGTGTGTAAGACGATCCGGGCGCGTGTATCTATGATACGGACGCTCCTAACGGGCCCTCGTTTTTTGAGACTGGTGGCGGATGGGAACAGTCAGTTTTAAACCATCCTACTCTTATTCGAACTGACTGCGATGTACATGTGACAGTTGATGACTCTCTATCACACGGGACCCGACGGCTTAACTTCCCCTCCGAAGGAAGGGATGCCTTGCACATGATTCATTTGCCCATTCCAAGTGAACCAGGAGTAGCGGTATTCTTGTCTTTAATCAATTAGCTCGTATACAGATTAGAGACCTATCCTTGTTTATCAGCCAGAAAGAGTGAAAATATTTGAATTTTGCAGGAATAGTTTAAAATGAAAGATAAGTCTGTTAAAGTTACTTTTTCAACTGAAGAATTTTAACAGAAAAGGAAGAAAACCGCCGTATCTAAATACACAATCTCCATGATTTACGGTGATTGTAGTAAGTGTCTGTAACGACAGTAATGACTAAATTCCGATTTCGTCCCTTATTACGTTGCTTCTGGTCCTATTGACGGTTTGACTTGTTTGTTGTAGGATACATGTACTTGTTCAAACTGCAAAATCTGATTTTTAATATTTTTTGATTTTTTCTGATTTATCAAATCACTGATAGTGTCCCTTTAAATCAAGAATTGAGCACCCGAGTAAATTCCAGCAAGTGACCCCACCGGGATTCGAACCAGGGATTTTGGTTTGGATATTTGCGCCAGGCAAGCACCTAACCACTAGACCACGTCTCCCAATCACGCATCATATCCACCTTTGAATACCAAGTGCCCCCCGGTATCTGTGGTGTCTCCTACATGGAATTTTTAGTGCACACAATTTCACCATTGCATTGTGTCAACGTGCTTCATTATCACTTT
The DNA here is from genome assembly GCA_023653785.1 of Ophioderma brevispina. Classification (NCBI taxonomy): domain Eukaryota; kingdom Metazoa; phylum Echinodermata; class Ophiuroidea; order Amphilepidida; family Ophiodermatidae; genus Ophioderma; species Ophioderma brevispina. The sequence continues at coordinate 29,730 of JAMKCH010002569.1, read as the reverse complement.
CTTATGTCACTATAGTTTAGCCCTATCAAAAAACTATACTGTGTTCCGTCTCAAGTTTGAGGGTGACGTAATGACGCCGACTCTTGCATTCGCTTTAGCGTTTTGATTGTGCCGCCTTTATTCGCTTGTAAATGCGCAACGGTCAGTGCTGTGCATTTTTTAGGGCGCAAATCCTAACGCGCGCAGTGACGTCACCTTAGTTCTGCAAGCTTCAACGTTGCATTTTTTTTTCATTTTGGTTCATTTGCCTGGCCGACGGACGGACCTTACCAAAGTTGATCTGGATTTGGGAGTGCTAATAAGCCTATAGTAAATACCTGGCACCCGCTCCCTATTTCTCTTGTGATGTTGTATCTAGCATTTTTCTGAAAACCATTTTACTAGATGCACATGGACAGGCCCGGGGGGGGGGGGGAGCACTCAATTTTTTTCAGGGTAGGGATGTGCGGCCCCGATTTCCGAACGTGGGGGCTGGGAACGGATTTTGTCTCAGAAAGTAGGGGCTTGGGGGAACTGAAATTTTGAGAAATTTGCAAGCTTGGGGAGCTGAAATTTGGCTAAAATTCAGTTTTTGGCACAAAATTTTCTGAAAAGGGACTTAAGAAACTGAATTATGCTGCAAATGGGGGGTCTTGGGGGAACGGCTGGAGAGATGCGGAAAAAGGGGGTCTTAAAGACCACATCAAGTGATTTGCTAAATCAGTAACCGAAAAAAAATATCAAAAAATCAGATTTTTGCATGTAGGTAACAAGTACAGGTACCATAAACATACCCTGCAAATTATTAAGACCAGAAGCAACCTTAATATGGACAGAATCGGCGATTGTAGCATTACTGTCGTTCGGACACTTACTCAACACGTAATTGAATGGAGAATCGTATCTTGCAACACTTGCCGACGTTTTCTTCCTTCTGTCAATTCTACAGCTAGAAAAGGTAATTATGAGAATTCTAAACACTTATCCTTCCACTTTGAAGCTATTCCGGAAATTTCAAATATTTGTAAATCACTGATAGTGTCTTAAGGGACCGTACATACCCGTACTCTTTCCATTGTCAGTGCCCCCCCCCCCCTCCCCCCCCCACCCCCCCCCCCCCCCCGGATTGACGCATACTTAACAATCTGAAAGCCAATTACTTCAGTGTGAATTTTGTATCCATTTTCTAGTAAAAATCAAGGATAAAATTGCTCTGTTCAGCCACTAAACTCCGTAGTGTATTAGGGCAAAAGTTCACCGCTACTCGTACGGTAGTCTCATTACAGGCTTGCATATAGGATAATACTGGCCTCACACTCAGTGTGATGAGGGTTCGCTATTTTGGTCTAATACACGTAAAAAAGGTACACTCAGCAATAGCATGACACAGTAAATGAATCGACTGAGAGCACTAGGTTAGGTACCGCCTAACGTATACTTCGTCAGGCCTGAACTAAGGAATGACATCATAGCTTTCCAAAGTCTAAAACGTGCGATTCGCTTAAGTCGCATCTGGTAATTGCGAGCGTGCGAAGTCGGTGTGCTTGATACGCATGCACAATAGCTGCGCGAAAACCTGACATCACTCCTTAGGTCCGGTCGGACGAAGTATCTGACTCACACTCGAAAACTTGGAAGATCAACAGAGTATAGATGTACGGATAGATATCAGATTTGAAAGTCCAAACAAACGTGCAAAGCAAGTTAGCACGATTCATCTTGCGTCTTCACAGTGGTGGCGACTTTTGTTTGGTCCTTTATCATTTTCCTTGGATGTTATCATTTTCATTTTTGACTATAGGCCGCCCCGTTCGAAACTTGCGGCTATGTAAAAGACCCATGATATGAAAAGGCGAAGGCCAGATTATTTTTAATGCATGACGAATCGTGCTACAGCAAGTATGCAATTTCAGAAATGTTCATATTTGGACAATTCGTTTGAAAATACCTGCACACAGCTGTTAGCAAACTTGGAAAAGGTATTTAAAAATACAGTCTCAGAGTCAGGATTGTGCCTATGATGGACAGCTCAGCAAACTGACCAAAAATTGACACTGAAAATTGAGAACTCCAGTCACTCCACCATTGCCAAGTGTCATACATATTCGCGAATAGTGCTCCATTGATTTGGCTGTTGATGCAAAAACTGCTTCCGAAGTTTTCACGATAATTCTGACGACTGCAACCATCTTTCATTCTTATATTCGTACAAAATTGAAACCACCCCGCATTTGCTGCACGTTGGCTTTTGTTTTGTTTTTGTGATCATGTTTATGTCAAATTACATTATTCTAGGGAGTCATGTAATTGAGTTGCCTGTTTGTATTTGGCATGCTAAGAATTCAGACGAATGGTTGGGCAAAACTCATTCAATGTGGCATCACTACCTGCACCAGCGATCTGCTATGCACAATTTGAGCATGTACTTGTGTGAGAAATTAAATATTCAGTTTCAAGGGGCAATTCATGAATCCACGGCTCGTCCCTCCGACTTACCAAAGAATTGAAATTTGTTTATAATATCGTGAACCATACCGTATCAGTAAGTTCCTGTGTACCTAATCATGCCCCGCAATTTGTTATTTTCTGTTCCTAAAAGGACAAAATTATACTATAACGTTAACGCCTATGGGACCGTTGGAACAAGCATTTGCCTCATAACACAAACCGCAAGGTCGGGATCGAACGAAAACGTTGTGAATAACTTTTCTCAAGGATATCTAGTGAACATGTAATAAAACCGAAGGTGATGGACTCACGAAATGCACCTTTAATTTCCTTATTGACTTGTAAACAATCAATTACACATTCCTAAAAATTCTTAGGCAAAAAATGTTGAGGTATAACAACACCATCTCCTATTGGGTCAGCCATGCTTCAGTTCAGGAGTTTCTCTCTACAGAGTGGGATGAGATTGATAAATGTAAACAGTTTGGCAACCCAAAAGACTGAACCACTTTGTAACACCAGAAGTTAAAAAAAAAACCTTTCAAGAAAACATGTGGTAACTATGTTAAATAACTTTGTTTGTGGTATACTTTTGCCGCCCCTCCCCCACCTAGCAATTATGCGCTGATATTTGCAAATTAATGAGCTCATTTTGCCTATTTAAATTGCCAAAATAATGCCCCAAAATCTAATCAGGTTCGAGAACTCCTCAGCCGCTTCCTCCACCAAGTTACATCATTATACGCTTTGCAAGAACTCCAGAAACTTGTACACAAGTGTTGCGGGAAAATGTTTCATAAATGTAAGCAATCAGATACTAACTTAGCATATTTTACACCAAAAATTTAATAAGGTCAGAGAACTCATCAACCCGCTTCTTTCCACCAAGTTACATCATCGTAGCCCTCACGAAACTCCAGATACATCGTACACAATTATGGCCACAATGTTGAACATTTTGTGCAAAGATTGACCTTTTCCCTTCCCCTTTTTCCCCCTACCCCTGACAGACCCACGGGGGGAGGACACCTTGGGTATGAATTACATGGTTAGATGAGGGTTTCCCCTCCTACAATATACCCAAGTTTGGCTACTCTAGCTTGTCCAGAAAAAAAGATATGCCCCCAATGTTCCAGGGTAAACATTGTTATCCGGACATACATACGGACATACATACGAACATACAGACATACGGACGGCGCCCATTTTTTGTCCCCTCCCGAACTTCGTGCGGCGGGGGCAAAATCCTGAAATAAGGAAAAATCCCGAAAGAAAACCACAACCCCCTGAGTCTTAAGTGTAAGGTCAGGTTTCCTTTGGAGGGCCTGCTACTTGTATCCTGGTAACCAGTAATACCTGCCAGGGCCGAGTTGTCAGCGGCGAAACCATCACCCTCATCGATTTTCTAAAGAAAGAAATCTGATGAGGAGGGTAGCTGGTTAACCTGGCAGAATGAAAAAAAGAGATCTACCTACCAAGGACGTTCAGCTATTGGTGGCATCAGACATGCTTGCCATGGTGGGCATAGTTGCCCAAAGGCTAGGCCCCACTCGAACAACGTTTGTATGCGACGGTCAGGGGAAGGGCATCCGGTAGGGTCAATTATCGTTTGCTCCATTAAACCTCATGCAGCTGTATTTTGTTGGTGTGAGGTGTATACGGCCACCCCCGTTGGCGGGGACAAAAACGGATTTAAAACTTTGTTTAACTAACCAAAATTTAACGGCACACATGGGACAAGGTGCAGGACATCCCTTTAACCACCATTACCATCCTAGCTTGAGGGATAGGTTGTTGATCAGTCTAAATGTCACACAGGCAGTTATCAGCCACCACGTGTATATTATATGAGCACTGCTATTTTCCTTTTTCTGTTAATTTCTTCAGTTGGAATTGGAAAAAAGTATATTTAAACTCATGAAAATTCTACAGACTTGTCCTTTCATTCTATGCTGTTCCCGCAATCTCAAATATTTACTTTGGGGTGAATCAATGATATGGGGTCTTAGAATCTGCCATGATGTAGTTGCCATCTACGAGCAGCCCCTTGCATAAAAAATAGGGCCCTGAAGGGTACTATCCACAGGCAAGCATCAGCACTTGGGTCACTGGACTGGTAATGTCCCACAGACAAGCACAGCAATTGGGTCCCTGAAGGGTAAATGTCACCAGCAATTATAGCAATGTTTTTTTTTTTTCATTTGGTGTCTGAATCAGCATAAAACCAGAATTGCCTTAAGTGCTGGCGAAGACTTTACAGGATCGAGCCATTTCAATTTAAGTTATCACTTGGTGCATCATGATGATGTTATTACTTGAGGAGCATGCAACAGTCAAAAACCACGTTAGGTGGGAAAAAAAACTTGTGACTTCAATGGCATGATTGCAAAGGCAGGGGGGGTCTCAGATGATCAAGCACCTTCATACTTCTATTTAATGGGGGTTTTGTGGCTGCCATTTCTTCTTTGTAGATTTGATTCTTCAGATGTGCGATTTTTCCATACCTTTCAGCTTGCATGGGAAAAAATCATGGCTGTACCTCCCAAGGCACCTTGACCGCTACCTCTACACATGGATAGGGGTCCGAAGTCTGCCGATTGAAACACAGGAGGAAGTGGTTTGGACTATACAATACGGGGGGGGGGGGGGGGGGGGTTCTTGGGGTTTTTGTTGGGTACCCATGGCTCGTCCAAAAAAAAGAGGGGGATAGCTGCAAATGGGGACTACCGCCAGGGGTACCAAATTCACAAGAATCGAGTTCTAGTCCCGATAGGGGTATCAATTCGGTAAGATTTGTGACTGATCATTGAAAAACATGGGAAAATTAACTTTAACATGTCAGTAAAATAAACTGCAGTGGTAAATTTTCTTGTTATTTTCTCATTATGGTTCTTCAAAGGTTTTTGATCACGTATTGAGAACAGGTCCGTAGGGGTATAATTTTACCGCAAATTGGTCCCGTTAGGAGTATATTCCACCGAAAAACGGGTATATTTTAAATGAATACTGGTTTGTTAGGGGTATAGTTTCACGAAAAATTGGTCCCGTTAGGGGTCATTTTCAGACCCTAGAACGAGCATGGGTACCCACAAAAACACCTTGAGAAACCCCCCCCACCCGTATCAATATGGTGGGAAACAATTGATGCATGACACCTTGTCAAACAATAGAACATCAGGGTGGTATATGTGCACCAGCAGGGGGTGTATGCATTGTTTTCCGCCATATTGTATAGGTAACCAAGGTGTGAACTCGGATTTACGCGATGCGGAAAAAATGTCCCCGCCGAAAGTCGCAATCACTAACATGAGATAAATTGAATCTACAATGTCTGTCTAGAATATGTGAACCCCACCTTGTCACCCCTCCACCGACACCCCCTCCCCTCCCAGAGACCCAACTCTCCCATCCCCGAGACACCCCACCCTCCCCGAGACACCCACCCCTCCCCCGACCCACCCACCCCTACACGAGACGCCCCCAACCGAGATACCCCACCCCTTCCACCCTCCCAGAGCCGGAGAGACACCCCCCTCCATCCAAGAGACACCCCTCCCCATGACCCCCCACATCCACGATATGACCCACCCCTCCCTTGACCACCCCACCCTCCCGCGACACCCTTCCCGAGACCTCCACCCAACCCACCCCACGCGCCCACCCCCTCCCCCCGACACACACCCCTGGCATAATATCCAATGTACTGGTTCAGCGATACAGGCAATTCTTTAATGGCCCACAAGCACTTGACCCACAATAATATTCACACAAAATATACATGGCAGAGTGGCGTTTCACATAGCGAGGAAACGTATATTATCCGTTGAAAAACCGTTTGAGCAATTATGCATATTTATTAGGCTCATATTTGCATACCTGATGCTGCATATACACACACTTTCAATGTACAAGATGCGCACCATGATAGGCCTTTCATGCAGTGAAGGAATTTGCATATCAATTATATTAAAAAAAATAAAAAAAATAAAACATTAATTTCAATTTTGAATATTAATGAGCTCATTTGCATATGTACTTTTTGCCCTTCCCGTTAATACTCCAAATCTTAATCAGGATCAGGTCGAGAACTATTCACATCCCACTCTTCCTTCCACCAAAAGTTACCATCATTTACCGCCTTACAGAACTCCAGATAACTTGTACATAAAACCTTGGTGGAAAATATTCTAAATTAATGCCAAATTAATACTAATTAGCATATTTTACGCCCAAAATCTAATCGGTCGAGAACTCATCAACCGCCGCTTCTTCCACTCATTGACATAGCTTCATGTGACTCCAGAAAAACGTACACAATATGGCCAATTGTTGACATTTTTTCTGGTGCAATATTGACCTTTATCCCTGACCTTTTTCCTACCACCCCTTGACAGACCTAGGGGAGAACCCTGGGGAATGAATTACATGGTTTATAGGGGTTTGCTTTCCTCCCTCTACAATATACCAAAGTTTGGCTCACTCCAGCTCATCCAGAAAAAGATATGCCCAAGGTCATTCCATGTCAAATCAACCAGATGGTCCCCAGGTGACCCTCTCCATTGCAATTTCCATGAAATTCTGGTCCCAAATGTTCTGTGGCCAAAACAAACACAATGCGAAAAAAGTAATTTCATACTCCATACGGTGTCCGAATATGTCTCTGTGAAGTTTGCCCCCGACATCCCATTTTTAAACCATCCAGAGTCGCGAAAATTGTCATTGTGATTTTTTACGATTCGAAAGCTCAGAATTTTTAAAATGGTAATAGTTGTAAAGCGTACAAATTAGTATTCTAACTTATCTTTTGGCCAAGATTCAGATTCTTGGCTTTCATAAAAGAGATATCTTCCCTACTTTTCAAGTTATTTGCACTCAAAGTAGGTACTTTATTCAACCGCAAGTGCTTTTGGAGATTTTTGGGGTCACCCTGTGCTCACTCGGGGGCACATGGGTCTCAATTGCAGATTTATATTCTACAGATGCTGTCTATTAGGGAAAAGTAAATATAAAATAAATACACATATGGAGCGAATGGCGTGGCATCTAAAATGGGATAAGGTGAAAAAAAGGCGAAAAAGACCCCATCCGTCTTGTGAGTGGTTCCCCCTGTGCGCAGTAAAAACATTTTTCAAAATTTATAACAGTTAAAACAATGTAATAGATCTATTTATATAAAAAAATTTCAGCTTGGTACTCAATTCCTTCATTGTCAAGGCTTGTGAAAGTTACTCCCTAGACAGTTAAAAAATAATACGTTCAATTATAAAAGTGCGTGACCCCTGTTTCTAACTGGGAGTCTAGGGAGTAGTAACTTTCACCAGCCATTTTGGACAATGAAGGAATGGTGCCAAAGCTGAATTTTGTATATAAATAGATCTATTCACAATTGTTTAAAATGCTATAAATTTCAAAAAATGTGTTAAACCTGTGAACAGGGGGAACCACTCACAAGACGATGGGTTTTTACCTTTTTTCAACCTGGATCACATTTTCAGATGCACAACCATCCTCCTTTGTGTTGTATTAGCTTATATTTTCTTCCTTAAAGAATGTATTTATAGATGGACATATCAGCCATTTGAGACTTATGTGACCCAAGATGTGAGACAGGGAGACCCCCAAAAATCTCCAAACATCACTGCGGGTTGATAAAGTTCCTACTTGAGTGCAAATCAACTGGAAAAGTAGGGGAGCTATCTCTTATTTGAAGTCAGATTCTGAATCTTGACAAAGATTAGTTAGAACACTATTTATTGCTTTACAAACTGTTACATTTTAAAAGTATTGCGAAAGCTGTAAAAAATCACAATTGACCAATTCGCCATCTGGGATGGCAAAAAAGGGGTGTTCGGAGCAAATTTCAAGAGGCCATATCTCGGAAACCTTATGGAGTATGAATTTACTTTTTTGCATGTGTTTGTTTTGGTCATAGAACATTTTTACAGAATTTCATGAAAATCAGAGAGGGTCACCTGGGAACTTTTCAGAAATTTGGTTGATTTGACATGGAATGACCCCCAAATGTTCCAGGGTTAACATTTTTATCCTGGACATACATACGGACAGAGCCCATTTTATAGTCCCCTCGGGGACAAAAATACTCCTGTTGTTTTCAATCGGCGACTGCATTCAACTGTGCGGCAGCCCACTATTCATGTGTAGGGCACTTCATCACTCAATCACCACACATTTTGTGGGAAACAAAATTGTAATTTTGATGGTAGTGTTGCATATTGCAAGGGGTCTCAGCCGATCAAACAAGAACCAAGCTCTATGGTTCTTCAGATGTGCCATTTTCCATACCTTGCAGCTTTGCATAGAGATATGCCAAGGCGCTGTGACCAGCGAGCGCATTGTTACTTTGCAGCCCAGTTGATGCGATACTAATCTAAAAATATGCTTTGAGGACTATACAAACACTCATTTTTATTGCATGCAAGTGAACCAACGAAGAATCAAAACGGTCAAGTTTAGAGGTACATCTCCTGCTCAGCTTCCATTAGTCCAAGAACTCGGGCTTGCTTGTTCAGGATACATTACCAACTGAGCTGCAAAGTGGTCACTGGTCAAGCCTTCTTCTTGGCCAGTCACCAGGCTTCCATGATCAAAGGGTTTTATAATCAGAGTATTTTGATTTTGGAGCCATACAGTTGTGTGAACCAAAATGCCTCATGCTTGTTTGATTAACTAATAATTTTACAAAATAATTTGGTAAGTTTTCAGTTGCCATTTGGTTCAATTTGAGAATTCTGGGGAAATTCCTATTCCTAAAAAAAAAAAAAACCTTTTTCATCTAGGTTTTTGGCCTATTAATTTTTTTTTTTTGCGGGGGGGGGGGGGGGGGGGGGGGAGGGTGGGGGGGGGGGGGGGGGGGGGGGTGTCCCGAATGGGTAGTGCTCAAGAGGGGGGTTCAAATATTCTAGTACAGCTGCTGCTACACCATCTTGGAACCTGTAGTGTATCTCCATATAAGTTATCTCAGCAACAGAAGTTAAACAGTAAATAAACCTCAGAAATCACTCATGTTTGGTTACTTTTTCCTTTTTCACTCCCAGAGAACAATAACATAAGGTGACACGTTACAACATATATCTGGATGGATCCTGTTTAAACAATATTTACCAGTATTTCCAGTTTTGATGGCAATATACATGGCTTGAAAGCTGCTCACTGTAATTTCAACAAAAATAGACCAAACCTGCACCCACTGATTTGCCCACTTTACCCTGTCACATCAAAGAATAGACTAATAAAGAGGGTCAATTCAATGGGTGCAGGGCAGTTTCATTTTGCCAAGAACATAAGCCTGCCCTACAGAGCCACAATAGGCTGGTCTGTGTTATGACAAGGCATGCTGGCCACACATGCTTCTTTTACTCAAAATGTCGTTAATTCTTTCACGTATCAGACAAAAGGTAATCCCATTTTTGCATAAGTACGCTCATTGATGTGGCGTCCTAATAAACCGTGCTTGCAAGATTTTTCTGCACCCTTGTATCCATACCCATTTATCAAATGCATTTTCATAAATTAACAAGCTATAATTTCTTACTCTGGTGAATAAACTCATCCTTTTTTGCAACTTTCCTGTCCTGTTTTGTTCTTTTTGGAGAATGTTATTAGAGATCATATTACAAGCTGTTTTCATTATTTTAGTTAGATGGTAATAAACTTAATCTTTTAATATGATGGCATATAACTTCAACGGGCCAGCTATTTCTGCTCCAATATTTTTTAAGATCTTTTAAAGCAAAAAATAAGATAATCATCATGAGCTGGATGGTATGAAATATGCTTCAATGCTTCCTGAGGCCTGAAAAAGCAATCTAATCTATACATATGTAGACTGTTAACTAAACTTAAATGCCAGAACCTCTTTCTTTCTGCATACTCAGAAACCAATTCAGGTTTGAAACATTGTGGAACACCAAAGAATAACCTTTATATACCAAAATATGTATGTAGATCTCAATGCATTTTAACAGGTGTTAGGGTGAATCCTCACATAGTCAGTATTTATTCCGCTGTATGGTTAGGCTTTTTTTTTTTTGCCTTTCAAATCAGTCACTCCCACATGTAATGCATGGCTTTTTTTGCTTCCACAATGTGGCAGTAACAAAAACAAAATGATCTGCCATGATAATTATACAAATCTCAAGTTCTGGGTGAATGATATTACAACATAGCTAAACACTAAAAAAAATTTAAATCAGTTGGGTCTGTGCCCTGAATTTTTATTTCTTAAAAGAAGCTGTTTAGTTTGGTCAAGATGACGGCCGAGGGTTTGCCGGGCCAGTCGCCTTATCCCTCTCCGTCCAGAGTCTCCTTGTCGAACATGTACTCTCCAAGACCAGGGCCCACACGTTTCAGGTTGCAGATGTAGTCGCCCAGCTCCTTGATGGCCTCCACTTTTTCCGTCAAAAAGTGGGTCTCAATCCAGTCGCACATCTGAACAAAATAAAGGACACATTGGTAATTGCATGCGAGTGTCGTTATGAGAAGTGGCAGCTATGTAAAAGGGGCAGCTGCAAAAGGGGCAGTTATGTAAAAGGGGCAGGCAGTTAGTAAAAGGGGGGCACATTATGTAAAAGGGTCAAGGCAGTTATGTAAAAGGGGCAGGCAGTTATGTAAAAGGGCGGCAGTTATGTAAAGGTCAGGCATTTATGTAAAAGGGGTATTTAGAGAATCCAAGTTATAATATTTTTGTGTAATTTTTCCAAAGTGGGTATAGCAATTGTCCACAATGCCGTCAGAGGTAAACATTTTGTCATACACCACATGGAACCCAAACATATATTTGTGAAAGGATGATTCATATTGGAACGATTGGTAAGTAAACAACCCTGTTTGTCTTCATGGACTGCGCGACCTTGTGTGGAGGTCCGGAGAGACTATTGAATTCTTCTCTAAAGCCTGGCAATCTCATTGCTTCTAAACAAGGGACCCCATTCATCCTTCTCGGGTTTCTGCAAATTCAAGACCAACAAAATTTTGAAATGTATTAACACTGATATTTAAAATGTATGACATTATTCACACTTTGACAAGTTCTAAGCATTCTTAAAGGTCCAGGAAATGCAAATAGAATTTATGTTGTTTGTGTCAATCTACAAGGAGGGACAAGCATTCATCTTTTGGGTTGGTGATGACATCATTAGTGAACTATTGATTTTTCTTCAGAGAGTAATTGAGAAAATTCCAGGTGACTGGTGGTGTGAATCTATTCAGGACAACTGACTGAAATCAATAGTTTCACACTAATGATGTCCACTGGTAGTTGTAGTCTTTTCTGGCCTGTGTTTATTTGGAATGAATGTCCCATAAAGATTTGGAGTAGGTTTATCATCTCATTTCTGGGATCTTTACAAATAAAATTTTCATCAATAATTTTTATAAGGTTCAACCTATAATCGGATCGGATACGTATCGGCCCGATATTACCCATATCGGTAAAATATCGGATCGGCAAAAAAAAGAGGCTTTCCCTACGCGATATTTAGGAAACCAAAAGGTCAGCAGCATTTCTCTTTTATGCGTAAAATGTATGTTTGGTTTGTTTTAATCCAATCTGAGAATTCGTAGTTTTATAAATGCAACAAAGAAGAACATACCCTAATTGCATACATACTCAATTGAAATGTTAATTTTGTTAGAAATACCCACATACAAAGCTAAAAAAAAAAAGAAAGCCAAATAGCTGTTAAAAAAATACAGTACCATATACTTTTTTGTAGTTTTATAATTTCCTTGCGATCAACCCTATAGTTACCCATTGCATAACCATGGGAAATTATACGGTTGATTCAAAGAAATTATAAAACTACGAAGTATATGGTACTGTAATTTTTTAACCAGCTATTTGGCTTTCTTTATTTTTTAGCTGTATGGGGGTTATTTGCAAAATTAACATTTCACATGTTCTTTGGACATTTGATTTGAGTATGATGACAAGTAGGATATTTTCATGTGTTGCATTATAAAAAAAATAATAATTCTAAGATTGCATTAAAAGAAACCAAACATCAATTTCAACATAAAAAAGACTCCTGCTGTGCTGACGTTTTTGGTTTCTCTCAAATATCGGTAAGAAAGCAATTTTTTAAATGTATTTTGATTACTTGATATTATTACAATATAAACGCTCAACAAAATATCGGTCGGATCGGTTATCGGCCGATATTAAAAATGTAATATCGGTTATCGGATCGGAAGACAAAAGTCATGTCGGGACCCCTAATTTTTATCACAGTACTTATCCTTTCGTATTAGTGTCATCGAAGCAACCATTCTAGGAATCGTACCTCACTCAAGGCGATTTCATGATACAGCGTTTCCCATTTTTTATTACCTCAAGGCAACATCAATAAACTTATATTTAATAAAGTACGAGTAATGTTTGTATCACGTTGCCCCATAGGCCAAGTATAAAGTGTTTGCTTGTGTTGTAATATGTTGTTTAGGGCACAAATACTAGTGTAAATTTAACAAATCTTTACCTTGTTTAAAGGTAAATAGTTGGGGAACAAGGCTGTGGATCATGAAAATACATCACTTAGGTTAGAGAAAGATCCTAATCAAACAAATGTTTTTTCCCTTAAATAGCCAATTTTCTGTTTTGTCCAGTTTTTGGTATTTCAACCATTGAAAAAATCGAAAAATGCTAATTACCATATGTATAATGTTTGTTCTTTCCTTAGCAACGTATTAAACCTTAGTTTTGGTTTTTGCAAAAACTTACAGAAATAAAAAAAGATGGAAACACTTTGTTCTATACAGACCAGGAATCAGGCAAATACAACCTCTTTTCCATCTAGGGGTTAGGAAACGGGAAAAAAAAACTAATGATGCTGCAAGAACAACTGGTGATGTTTAATTTGACCGGTAAAGTATCCGAAAACCTAATTTTGCCTATTTCTCGTTTTATTTTTGATGCACCATTATCTCCCGTTTTGTTTCTTCAAATAAAAATTGCCATTTGCCAGGTGGTTCATTGAGATATACTGCTTGTAATTGACATTTTATTTTTTAATTAAACGTCTACCCCGCCGATTTGGACGTAATGGCATGAAAAACATATTCATGAGCTGTGAAAGTCATGTAATTTTCATATTTTGAATATTCTTTCCCCCCCCCCCCCCAACAACCTTTTCATAAATTAGAAAAACTAAAAAATTAAAAAAGTTAAAAAACTTAAAAAAAGCAAATAAATACCAAGTTTTATTTGATAGGTGGTAACATTGGTCAGGAGACGCATCAAATTTTTCAATATGGCTGCCATTGGTGGCCATATTGGATCTCTCATTGCATAATTTATTCGAAAGTTTTGTTCGGATGGCACACAATTCCACATATACTTTAATATTATGTATGAAAGATGTGAAAAATGTTTAAAATAAGACTTTAGTTTGTTAGGATATTTCTAATTTAATTAGATTTTTTCGTGACCAGATATAATCAAATCACTACCATGATGTTTTGGAGCACAATGCGACCACCCCGCTGATTTTGGAATTTCATCAGCTTTGGGCTTGCTCGTTCTCTTCCTCGGATGCTTTCTTGAAGTAATTGTGAAGCAACCTGGAGAGCTACATCATACAGGTTCAAATGGTAGGCCGAAAGTAAAATACAAATTTGATATTGTGGTTAGGACAAAGCATAGTATCAGAATGAACTGGAAGTCTCACAAAGGTAAATTGGTGAATCATAATTCTAAAATATACTGTAAAAATGCAAATAAACTGGCACTCCACACTTCAAGTTGATTAAAACAGTGTTTCAGTCACTTGTCACGGGGCCTGGTAATCGTCAATGTCATATCATGGATATAGGAGCTGCTTTCGAGTTGCAAAAACAATTTCAGCAACGTGAACTTGGGTCTTGACACTTCTAACCAGAGTTGGCACCGCTGTTGAAATTACATTTTACAAAATGGATAGTAAATAGTAATACTTCTGTTTTGGCGATATTTTTAAATTTATGGTTGATATCTCAACTTGGACTTTTGATTGGCAAATCTCAGATTGGCAAATGCAGGACAATTTTTGCTGCTGATAACTGTGTGTTTATATTTTTGCCACTGTTTTTTTCTGGGTGTAGTCAACGCATTATCATGCCACTGTACAAATCAAACAAACCGTGGTAAGTTCCTGATACAGAGCGACCTTTTGAGATAGGCCGATTGGGATAGGCAAGTTTTGGCATTTGTTTTTTGATTGCTTGTCCAATAAAAAGCTTCAAACATGTTTATTGGTAGGTGTTGTACAAACCAATCAAGAGTAAGTGAAACTTATCCTCAGAAAATATCATGTCCCCTTTGGACTTTAATCCTTTTAAAATGCCACGCCCCAAACTGACATGACCAAGGAAAAAATGCCATGCATACTTGGAAAATTCTAGGAAAATAAAGGGCACAAAAATGGTTTGAGACAGTAATATTAAAAAACGTTTGTACAGAGCCACACTCATGGAAGTGCAGTCACTAAAACACTGGAATCTCGCCAACCTCCATAATTCTGCACCATAATTATTTTTTGCGAACCACGGCCACTGCCGACACTCGTTTGTTTACGAGCGAAGATCATGTCGACTCATAGACTTACCAAGGTCAGCTGATTTCGTGACGCAAGCAGAAAATGTCCGTTTGTACGCGCACAAAATGGCACCAGCCCACACCTTTTTCGCACTTGTGAAACCAAAATTCAGTCAACTTTCACTTGTTCCTGGCTTTTCCAGATCATAGCTTATACCTGAAATCATGACTTTTTTCATTATTTAATTCACGTGACCTTTTCATAATCAAATGATAACAATATTTTGAGGTTTACTTACAACTAAAACATTAAATCGTGATCCTGAAAATGATATCATAGTAATCATCAAGGAAAAAAACGCTTACCATAGAGAGATACACATACGATGCATACAACTCAAGGTTGGTCTGTTTGTTGACCCTGCGTCAGAATTCGAGTGGAAGTTTTCTGAACGTACGGTAGTTGTGCCATTTTGCCAGTGTTTCTTCTTTGTACGGTCCTTAGATCAAAAGAAATTGTTTTGATGATTTGAAGAGATCAACTTGGAGATGTCCCGCAAGACCTCGAGCCTGGTTTCGACAAACACTCTGCGAAAAGCGCAAACAACTTCGTTTCTTGTTGATACTCGACTGTAACCCCGCGGCAGGGCCGCTCAGCGGTATTTAGGTTATCATGCAGGTGGCTATTCTAATAAGTAAACACAGCATGTCATTTGCCCAATTCAATTAACTCCAAGGTGAAAACTATATTCATAGGCATTACTTTAAAAAAAAAATTTTTTTAAAAACATTTTTTTATTCATTTACTTGGTCAAAATGGTTTAAAGGATGAATAATTTACAGAATCCAATATCTAGATTAGACGCTGAAGTTCGGGATAACTTTCATTTATAGCAACGCGTACACACAACGTCATAAGTTATGTCGTCAGATTCCGTCATTTCTTCATTTCTCTTCTTTCTGATTGGTGAGCAAAAGCAATATAAATATATTCATCAAACCATATTAATAGTCACATGTTTATGCCACGAGTCCGTCAGGGTCAGCAGATCCGTTCGAACATTTTAATTGTCATGGTTAATGCAAGAAATTGCTCTGGCATTGAGGGCTAAAGGTCCCCATTGCATTGTGCCCCACTCCCCTCACAATTAAGGGCTGTTATAGTTTAATGAGTTTTTTACCTCTGTGGTTTTCTTATCATAAAATTGGAAAATGCATCAAAACTATAATTATTTTCCTGTCAATATTTTTGTTGCATAGCGCCTAGAACGGATTCTTTTCTTCTCTTCCCTATTTCCTCTTTGATAATTCCAATCAATTGACGAAATTATCGTTTTTTTTCCTTTTTTGTTTTATTTATTTTTCAAAAACTTTTCGAATTTCAGAATGTGATTTATGTTTTCTGTCAATGCCCTCCTGAAAATACAAGCGGCTTCGTTGGCGGGATAACCAAATGTAGACATGCAATTAGTGATGCTGACGCATTTTCTTAAAACGTCCCCGATACCTTACCAGCAAACTAACCTCTAACACGTTTGGTTCATGATAACACTGATAAAACGTAACCCCTTTTGGACCTAATTTATTATTTTTTGAACACAATACCCCCGGGGGGGTTCTCAGGGGTATTGTTTGTACCCATTCCTGGTTCCAGTGGTTCTGAAGGTGACCCCTAACGGACCAATTTTTCGTGAAAAAATACCCCTAACGGACCATTTTTTTTGGCAGTTTTCGTGAAAATATACCCATAACGGGACCATTTGCAGTGAAAAAAAAAATTATACCCCTTGGGGACCTGTTCAATTGTGAAAAAGATTACCTTTAACATATCTAATAATGCAAGAAATTGACACTTGTGCTACGCAAGAAAATTACACACTCAGGGTATTTTGCTGATATGTTTAGGTTGATTTTTTTTCCTATTTGTATCATTGAACCAGTCACAATCACAAACTGATTTGATACCTCCTAGCGGGACTAGAAACTTGATTAAATTGTGAATTTGAATACCCCTAGCGGTAGTTCCCGCATTTGCAGCTAGTCCCGTCTTTTTTGGAACGATCATGGTTACCGAAACCAAAATCCAAGAAAGCCCCCCCGGGCAAAATAACCATAAACAAGTTGACCCTTAAAATCATTGTTTTTAGACCTAATAAACGCTTCACGCGCATTACTTGCCTGGTCCGTAAAACAATACCCCTTTTTACTTTTTGTCGGTCCGCCTTAGCGACCCGACCTATAGAAACCACTTTTCTCAAATTGCGAAGGAGTTCTAATTTCGATACTGAAGGTCTTTCAAATTAATGTTTCTTTTATGAAATGATCTCCGTACTACTATTAATTTTGGAGTTTTATGTTGGGTTGTGTAATTCGATGCAATTTCAGACAAAGAATAACATCATTGCATGTTTGTAAATGGCCTTAAAAAAGCATTTCTTTGATTTTAGTCTCTCTGTGAAGACTTGCTTTTTGTTGGATGTTTGGGTTACAACGTTGCAGGGATAGATCAAGGGTGAGTAACAAATAGTAGAGAGTTGTAGTAAGAAATGATTCAGGCCACGTAGATATACTACTTAATGATTGAAGCTTTTACTATGTATTGTGTGTTGATAATTATTTAGGCCCGAAGACGAAGGTTTTAGGTAACATCGTTTATTTGAAAAGACAGAAGGTGTAACCTACATTAAATTAAAGCTAAATTAAATTGAGGACTTCTTTAACACATTTTGCGCCGCAATTGGTGCTTTTTTTCTATGTTCTTTATTTAAAAAGGAATGTGTAACCTATGTTAAATTACAAAGCTTACAATTTGGGGATTGAGTTTTTTACCACTGTTTGCGCCCAATGGGCTTTTTTTTTTTCTTATTTTTCTTTATTTGAAATGAAGGAAGGTGTAACCTATGTTAAATTAAAGCTTCAAACTTGGGGATTCATTTTAACACATTTTGCGCCCAATTGGGCGTTTTTTTCGTAATTTCTTTATTTGCACTGATTGGAAGGTTGTAACCTATTTTAAATTAAAGCTTAAAATTGGAGGATTCATTTTAACCAAACACATTTTGGCGCCCAATTGGGCGGTTTTTCTATTTTCTTTATTTGGAAATGAAAGGAAGGTTACCTATGTTAAATGTCAAGCTAGAACTAATGTGAGGTCAAATGACACACACCAAGGTCAAAGTCAACGGGAGATCAAGTTTTAAACAAGGTGAATGGTTCTAATCTAATGCAATCTATGCCATGTATCAAACATCTCCTTTAAAAATCATTTATGATATTTCTTTGGGTATACACGTTCTGGTAATAAAAAGTGCAACTTAAAACTGAGAACCATCTACTCCTTTAATGCTTTTTAATTGTTGTTCTTATTTTCTTGTAAAATTAGTCCTGTCGACCCTACACAGTTTTTTTTAAATACTTGTTTTATCAATAATGTGTGCATTCCATTCATGAGTCCCCCTCCCGTGCGATTAAGAAGAGCTGGCAAAGTCAGCACTTTTAGCAGAGCTGCTTTAAGTTATAGTTAGGTCTTCCTTTTCTATTGTTTGGGCTGCATGTTCTACCCAATCGAGTGCAAAATTTATAGTTACTTTGTAACTTAAAAATTAAATATATAGTCTGTAGAATCTCAAAGTTATATTTGGTTAAGTTTTTATAGATAAGGAAGAAAACAGCAGTATTCAAAGATACGGAATCGTCATTCAAATTATCGTGTTTCGTACGGACAGTATGAGTATGACTAAAATATCCGATTTTTGTCCTTATAGGTAGCGCTTTTCTCCTCACATGTTTAAGGGGTTTATAGGATACGTATGACCTATATACCGATATACAAAGCATTTTTTTAATTTTCTGATTTGCATTCATCAGTACGGAAATGTTCAGGCTCACCGAAAATTATATGAATCGAGAACTTTTTATGCAGAATATGCAGACAAGTAGTCCCATTGTATTCCGCATTTGTGAATTATTTCCTACAGTAATACCTTTTATAAAAACATGCAAATTTTTAATCTCATAGTGTATTTTTTTCACTTTATCTCGTCGTTTTTTTTTTTTGCTTTATTCTTTAATATAAAAAGTTTAGAATTGAAGATGATTGAGTATCAACAAATGGCTTTGATTTATCATTATTGGGGCCCAGTAGTGCATGCACCTATCTCATGTGATTGTGCAAATCGGATAAAACTGTGAATTTTGGTATCAACACAAGTTACTTATGCATTGATAAATTTAAAAAAAATTGATGAAAGCACTTGCCACACCCCTTCAATGGCCCCCAACTTGGAGTTTTCAATGTTTAATACACTCAGCAAAAAACAAAAAATTAAATGTTCCGATTGTGTTGAAAAGCAACCATGATGTCTGTATGGTTCCCAAGGATTCCAAAAGGTATAGTTTTACTACTAAGCTATAAACCGTGTGTACACAGGAAATTAACCTTTATAAATCACTCGGGGTGTCGCACCCTCACAATTAAAGAAATCTGGTAGTAAGCATAGAAATTGTTTCCCTGAGTAGAATGTCATGTTTCTGAAAACTTCTCCCGATGGTGTTCTTTCTCCAGTTTTCTTTTTCCCCCCACAAGTCACCCGCACTTATGCGTTAGGTCTGCCTCTTCCGACGAAAGGGCTACGGTAGAGCATATCCACCACCGGTACACCACCCTTCCTAGCGCCTACCTTCTGCACCAAGTGTTCCCCTAGTCCCGCCTTCGATCCCACCTGGTCGTCCCATATTGTACCACCGCGATTTTGCCACGTGTCCTATGCGGATTTGGTGAAAATCTGAAAGGTGTTCTAGAACTAACTTTCCCCCCCAATTTAATTCTGATGAAACAAAAAATCGTGGATTTATCTGTCAGTATTCTCTGCAGAGTGGGGTTGTATTATAGGAGAGTGGGCATATTTTATCTTAAAGGTGCATTTCGTTAATCCTAGCACCTTTTATTTTTTCTCTTTATTATCCATCTCGTTCCTCCCTCCCCCTTTTTCTTGTCCCACCCTTTTTTTTCATTTTTTCTAATTCTAGGCAAGATTGTCGGTGATTTTTCTGGTCTCTCGCATCTTTCCCCGTCAGATTTTAGAGCCCCCTGAAGTATGAGTGGAGGTGACTGGGGGGGAAAGGGATGGAAAATCACGGGTGTAAACCATGGAACGGTCAAGGATGTGGGGAGGTGGGTGAAGGTGAAAAGTGTATAGAAAGAGGAATGGAGCGTTAAAGGCAAAGGCCGGGGAGACCAGAAAGTTAAACGATCCGCGATCCCCGTATCGAGGAAAACCGCTGTACGGCACTGTGCTGGTACTTTCCTGTCGTTTAGACAGAAAATACAAAATTACGAATTTCTTCTGGAGTAGTTCGAATTTTGGCACCGTAAGAGTCGTCCAATCTTACTAATATCACTTGGGTGATTCCACCTTTCTCCCTCTCTCGACCCACCTCTCCACTCACTAGTTTAGTTCACCTCTTGGAAGGTATTTCCTTCTTCGTTTTTCTCCCTCCCTTTTCCTCCTTTCCCCTCCTATCCGTACTCAGGTTTTTTCTTTTTTTCTCACCTCTCACATTGGTCTTTTCCGCTTTATTTTTGCCGAATTTTTTTTTTAAAGTATTTTTTTTCTGGCCCGCGTCTTATGCTTAGTGTTCAGAAGTTCCATATAGCAATACTTTTCAGACTGTAGAACAACCAAAAATATGACCAAGCTGTTGGAGGGTAGTGATTGTGGGTGTTTCATAGAGTATACCCGAATCTTAACAACAACCTTTTCCTCGGTCGGATTCTTCCCTTTTTACGTTCGGACCGTGGGGGTTTTTGTAAAACCGTGTCGTCCTGAGAAGTTTAACCTTTCCTCCGCAGGCCGGCTATCGCTCGGACTTGCACCATTTAGGTGGGCGGCCCTCTGGGTCCATAGTATCGAGCACCTCCTTTATAAAGGATCCCTAATTAGATCTTTTCGATGCAAGACACATAGTGAACGTTCTCCCCCGCAATGGGTTGTAGAGGGGATTACATCGTATTTTCTCTCTGTCTATCGAAGACAAGAAAGGCTATACCGGAGCGAGTGAGCAATGAAGGGAAGGGAGAGGTGGTGACCACTTAACTTTAACGCAGGTCCGCATCTAAGGTATTTCCTAGTTGGAGCGGTAATATAAAAGAAATGGGGGAAATGTTAAGGGTGGACGGTGATAGTTCCACCTCATTATTTTACTTCCCTCTGTCGGAGCATCCCAAGCACTCCCCCCCCGGCTCCTTTCTTTTTTCTTGATGTGTGTCGCCCCCTTCCCACGGGTACTAGATTTTCCACCCATAGTGTTCTCATTTTTCGAGGTTCCTGAACTGAGGTAATCCGGGGGGTCATGGACGTATGCCAAGTAGACAGCCTGTCTGAACCGACCGACAGGATAAAGTATTAACACGGAGAATTCTCCATACCCCGGGTATAGATCCCACTAAGGGGGTTTAGGGCATAAAATAAGTAAATAGAAACAGAAGATTTTGACAGGGGAGGGGTGAATTACAGTCAAACTCCTGGAAGTGGGTTAAAAGAAATTTGAAAGCGAAATAATCTCCCGAGTATAATGTTTTCTCGTTTTTGCCTCGCCCGAGCTTCGCCTTTTGTCCTTCTCTCCTCCTCCTCTGCGTCTATTGTTGTTTTGTCCTCTCCTCCTCTCCATGGTTCCCTAGGATTTGCATTGTCATAATCCCCCTCTCTTTTTCTTCTCTTTCTTGGCCGGACTACGATAAAATACTGAACTGCCCATCCAATATTACACATATGTTTAATAGGCATTAAACAACAACTCCGATCTTTTATTCTCATTCGTACTACTTAGTTTTTGGGTTGTTTTAATCACAATCCTAAAAATTTTTATTTCCCTAATCTTAGTTAAAAGGGCAAAAACTTCCCCGTGCTCAGTCAAAATGAACCACCCTTACTATCGCTGCTCTTGTCACTTTCTTAACACTTATACTCGGGCAAGGGTCTTTTCCCCCCTTGCGAGACACGTACTATCTAATATCTTCTCGTATATAAGATAGGCCAACAACCCAATGATATTGCGTGTTTTCTTACAATTATATGAAATTGTAATATGGCACCTTTAGTTTTGAAACCTTAATGGACTGCCACATGGTTTATATTTCTGTTGCAGTTTCCAAATTCATAATGTTTCTACTTTGTTCATAAAAGTGTCAGGCGGGTCACCTTACACTTACAGACTACTCTAAATTTCATATTGGGCGACCCCCCTAGTTGCAGACGCGGAGGGGGCCCTCTCCTCCCTTCTGTTTTTTTTCCCGGAGCTCTCGTTTTCAATCCCTCTTTTCTTCCCCACTTTTTTTTCCGACCCCCGTTTCCATTCCTTTTCCCTCCTTCCGCTTTTTTCCCCTTTTCTCACCCGCCTTCATCCCCCCTCCACAGACACAATCTCGACCTTTGTCTGGATCTCTTTTCTCTAAGTATCTTGTGCCCCCCCGTTCCAACATGCATCTCCCTTCCTCATGATTTTTTTATGAGAGGGTGAATTTCTCTTCAAAAAGGGGGTTTTCTTGGGGGATGGGGAATTGGCAGAATTTTCCTTTTTTTCCAGATATATTCCCGCATGTCTCTATAAAGCATTGATAAAAAACTGAACCCATATCATCCTTATCCTGCTGCAGATTTCAAGATCCCATATCCCAAGAAACTATACAAACAAAGACAATGCAAGATCCCGGCATTTGCGGTTAGCCCGATGGGTCGCTTTTTCCCCCTCATGGTTCATGCTATCCTTATCTTTCATTTTTTCCTAATTCCCTCAGTCCCCTTAGCTTCCCCCTTATACCCACCGAGCCCCTGTTGACCGTTTTCTCATCAATTGGCAAGAGTGCATAAAATTAAAATTGGCCACTGTCAAGAACCGGTATCACACATTGGTGAAATTTGAACTAAAGAGAACTTCTGTCTTCCTCGTTCCCTATATGCATTTCAACTTTGAATTGAATTTGCAGGTTACTTTAAAATGTAGGTCTCCCACATAATGCAACGACTGTATACTTATGATACATGTTTTTTGAAAAACACTGAATATAGCATAAAACTGGATCAGAGGTTCTAAAATGGCTGGAATACAGAAAAAGCTCCTTTTTATTTTTTGAAGGCAGTAAAAAACTGAGATCAGCTAAAAGGCAAACTTCAACAGGCCTGATACATGGTAACCATGGAATTAACAGTTCTATGATTCCACATCACAAGCGGCTTCTCCTTTCTTTTTCCTACGAAATTCGCCCCTTGCCCTTTTATCCCCTAAAATGAACTTCAGTAATTTACCACAGTAATAATATTCAGTCTCTACACGTCATAGGCAGCAAGCATACCAATACTTTTTCTTGACCCCTTTTCAGTAGTGGTTTCAATCAACTCTACCAAACTCTCCCTCCTCTTGCTCTCACCCTCCTCTCGCTCCAACCCCTTTCCACTTCTACACTGCTCTGCACCGTGAATTTGTTCACCTCAACAAACTCATAAAAAACATTAAAAAATCAAATCATATTTTTGTTAGCTGGCATGGATAGCGAACATACAAGTGGTTGGCTTGGAATCCATGTAATAAAGACATGGCATTACTTTTTATCTGAGCAGTAATTTCTATACGTGCGTATCAAAATTTGGAGACGAGATCAAAAAGCCTTTCCTGTAAATAGCCCAGATTTGTGTAAGCGTGATATTGTGCACCATGATCGTTACAGTTTGATCCCCTGGAGTAAAATAATCTGGAAACGATTTTAAGTCAAATATCTCTCAGTAGCATATGGTGAAGGCACATGCTCCAGGGCATATGGCAAGCTCCTGGAGCAGTTGAAAAAAATAAAAAGTGTTTTAGAGGTTCTAAAAGTGTCCCATCGCCTTTCCCTAACGGATAGCATCAGAATGGTTACAGGGTTGCTGGTTCTAGTCTGGGCAGTGCAAACATTTTTTTTAAACACTTGAGTGCGCTGGCCATGCATCTTCAGGGAAAGATTTAATAAATATTTACAAAATTGGTCAATGATAATTGGTTAAAGATAAGGAGGTAACATTTTACATTTAAAAAAAAATTGGCATTTGGAGGTGGGGGGATGGGGAGAACCATACAGTTTTGATATCTAATTTAATGAATTTTAAAAGCAAATTCAGAAAGACCGACAGTTTAGTAGTAATGGGTCCTCATGGTGAATGTCTGAGCGGGCCAGTTTTAGACGCAACATATTCAGTAATTTCTTCAATCTTGAGGGGTAAATGTTCGACCACAGTAAGCATCCATCTAATTGGTTTGATCTACCAGAGGCAGAGCAGCAGTTATCTGCTTTTTTTTCCTGTTTCAACACAAGCGGGTAAATGTCCGACGGGCCAGTAATCATCACTTCTCTGAGGATTACACAGTTCGAACAGCAGTACAGCATTACATGTTGGGCAATATCCTGACATGGGTAAGTGTCTGACTGGCAGTATCAGTGCAAAAAAATTGTTGTATTGGAGTACCGGGCCCAGTGCAAAACAGTGTAGGGCGGGCATATTTTTTTTATATATAAAGCCATTACTCTACCACTCAAATCAAAAAATCACTCACCCATAGTCTGTCATGTTATGCAGGAATGAGTAAGTGCCTCCCAAAGTTACAACCAAACACAAAAACACCAAAAATATTGAAAATTGGTTAAAAGTCAGGGTAAACAACAACTTGAAAATCAATTAAAAAATAGGGTAGGTATACCTTTGTACAGGGCTTGATTTTCAAAATTATGGTATGGGCGGGTTATCCATACAACATTTTTTTTTGCCTAAGTCAGCAGTCTAAAATTTTCAAACCCAAGGAGATATCAGACCAGCCACGTATATCAGCAAAAGATCTCTCAAGGGGAAAAACATCCACAAGCAGTTAGCAACAACGTCAAACATCCGATCAGCAATAATCTGCAATGACAAGAGCATAATTGCCGATAATTGCCGCTTGGAACGATTCACATTATTGTCCAAAGTCAGAAATGTACTTGTACAGCAACATGACTCTTTTTCCATGCCATGTTTTTGAAGTTAACTATTCGGGTTTAGTCGGTAGAGTGGAGTACAGTTGAATTATCTGCCACCTCTGCAGACATCCATCTGCATGATCACAAACAAGCTGTGGTACCGTCTTTCCGCGCGACCCCTTGGAACATACATGCCCTGATGGAGAAAAGAAATAAAGAAAACATTTTTCATTTGATAACATTTAAGGAATTCATTTTTAAACTAAGCATTATGGGTGGAAATGTGGCAGATGTTGGGGGCCCCCCCCTTTGTTATAATAGCAACTAAAATAAACCAGCATGCAGGAATTATCGAACCAAATAGTCTTTTGCAATTCTATTTGCCACCATTCAATTCCGATAATAATGTTGGAGTGTCTTTGGTTGAGACCCTAATACAACACTACTGCTCACTGGTAAAACTGCACACATTGGGGCTGTTGAATAATGTAACTACATAAATCTCTCAGAGTCTCGTCATAAATCCTTATCTGTGTCAAAGTACTACGTCAGCATTCCCCGCCAGACAGACCATGACAACGCGTAAAGCAAAATCCAAGTCTGCGCATTACACGCAACACCTCGCAGCGCGATATAGACGCCTATTTTCAGAAAGGAATTGTTAGCTACTGATGCCTATTTACGTAAATTTAAACCAAACTCAGTCCCACACTGGTGCACTCATACACCACGGTTGTCAGTAATGTCAGAGATTCACATCACATTAAAATTAGTGGAAACATTTGTATGGTGCCACCACCCCAGGAATTCGGCAAGTGAAGGATGTGGTGGCAGAAATTACATATTACATTCTAAATTTCATCCCCATGGGCCATGAGCAGATGGCATGCATTATTATGAATCGAATCGATAAGGGTACGGGCAACCATTGGCTGGCTGTCCTACCCTTGGTATAGATCATGCTGGTACTACTACTATTCAATTAGTTTCTTAAGTACGAGTCGAGTGTATGCGTTCTTGCATCATAGTACCTCGATATTAATTTATGCGAGTCTTTGTTGTTGTTCGTGTGAATGTGGTGGTGACTTGACTGACATCACTGATGATGAAACTTTTTTTGTAATTCATTCACAAAGCGATGTCTACATACCAACTGCTTGATCTATTTTCCGACTTAATTTGTTCCATCGCAAAATCGTTGTAGCCCTGGCTTCTGCTGGGAATAGCTGAACCCCCAACACTGGTTCTTTCACATTCATTCAGTCAGGCACGACATCACTTTCATGGCACCAATGCCTTTTTGATGACAACGGTGCTGCTCCTTCTCCGGGCCAATTCCGCCTCAGCCCATAAAATTACATCCAATCTTTCACGCACTAAAAAATATGTGGTCCACTTGATTTCTGTAAATGGCTTGCCTCAGGAACTTGGTGCATATTGCACTTTGTCTCTCGAACTTTTCCTGTACTTAGCATGTTAGCTGGAAAATCGCCATGGTGTTTGATGCATGGCAATTATTTTGACCTCGTACGCACATTTTAAACGCGGTTTTAGAGGTCACGTTCGTACCTCGTACGCGTCGTATTGTGATAGAGAACTGTAAGCAATCTTTAATACCGAGTTTAATATGTCTAGATTCGCGCCGGAAAATGGGCTGATTTTAAAATTAATTTTCAAGATAATGTGCCATACTAGAGGTTGAGACACCGTAAAACTGATTTTGATAATTTTAGACAATTTATTGTAGAAATTATGCTGCCAGGGTGCGCCACTGTTTTAAAACGCTACGGTATCTGCCGGTGGCTATACCTGTGCTTATTGTTTTAGAATTATGGTAAACTGTAAAAATGGTGAAAAAGTCCATTTTGGGTTTGTTAACAGAGGGGTAAAAAGGTAAAAGTTGCTCCAATTCTTGTAAAACGTGGTCAAGTTGTTGGTTCAGCTCTAGATGAAATATGGAATATTGTTTTTAAGTGTTTGGTTATTAACATGCAAATGGGCGAATAAGTCCAGACTATTGGCAGCTATTGGATTCTATGACCTGTGACCTATTTTGTTTGGATACGTGAAAACTAAGCATAACAAACAGATAAGGCAAACTATTCCTATTTCAATCCTTTAAGCTAGGGAAACATTTGACTCTTTTTGTGGTTCATATCTAACCTAAAAAATTAGTTGTTTTAGCTCAAATGGGGTCATTTTATTTTAGTCGGTGCGGGGTTTTTGACCCCGTATTTTAATTGTGAAGCAACTTTTAACTTTTGATGCAAGGGGGTGTACACACCAAAATTGTTTTTACCCCATAACTCCAAAACTATAAGCCATAGATAGTGTAACTATATACCTTTTTTTTTGAATCCTTGTAACCAGACAAACAACATCAGTGTGTACCTTTTCAACACAATCGGAACATTTAAAATTTTGACCCCTGTATAACCTTTGAAACCCAAGCTGGGGTCCATTAATAGGGTTGGTGCGTCCTCAATGTTATGGATTATCAATGGCCTTAAGGTGGTTGTTCCGATTTATGTTTTGTGTTCTCTACTTGATATGAGAGCCTGGCACTTGCACATACATCCCATCAGTACCGTGGGAAACAAACTTTGGCGGTTTTGATCATGTTGCAAAGCCCTATTCAATACTGTTGCTAAATATTGATGGTTAGCCCTAAAAGGGGTGTTTTTTGTTTATATCTTGGAATGAAATGGATTTGGAGGCTCAAATTTCAGACGAGAATGAGAACAATATGGCCCTTTTTTCATTCCATCTGATATCAAAATCGATAACTACTTCCGGGTAAAATCAGGGGGGTCCCAACGACGGTCGCCACGCAACCTTTTTAAGTCCTTGTGTGCAAAAATTTCACATTTTATCCGTAAGGCACACTCTTACACTACAGTCGTATACACGCTTATATCTTCGTTTTTGAGGCAGCAATCCAGAAAGTTCTACCAGCCATTAGGCCATGCATCGATGACTTGCCCAAGTTCCCACTCGCAACATTGTTGAAAAGAAAGACAAAAATCCGCAACGCTGTGGTTTATTTACAAGAGCTTTTGGTGAGTCTGAGTCAGAAACGGATTTAGACCAAGTCTGCGCGAATCTAGTGTCAAACATTGGTCGCGCATGTTCCTATAACACTAGGATTAGAAACCAATCAAAAGTGAATACAGATCCTAACTCTAAATTTCAGGGATTTCAAAAAAAACCAGTATGGCAAGGGACCAATTACAATTGTTTAGAATTTAAAATTAATTCTAGCCATTAAAATTAAATCATTAAAGAATTAATAAAATCTATATATAATTGAATCTAATTACAAAAATAGGATTTAATTTAGATCTCTTTTGATTATATTGGTACCTGACTACCATCCTAAAATATTAACTTTTAAATCCCTGAAATCTAGAGGAGAGTGTGGGAATGTCGAATTCTAATACCTTTTCAAATGATTTCAGAAAGTTATCTACCCGATAAAGAACACAGGAAAGAGACAGTGGGTGTTCGTTTTCAAATTACTAACCCGGCTAATTGAAAAACTTTTTAGATTTCAGCCGAAATTTCTATTCCACCAAATTGGTCTTGAAGATCTGAACGTGATCCGTTAATCCGTAGCATAGGTCCTGGTTTGTTTCCTATCAAATCGCCCCCCCAACCCTTCTCTCACTACACAAAGCCGTAATCTCGGGGAAATGTTGTTGGGTCAATGCCCTTTAGAAAACACGTTCGTCCCTTTGTTGCTTTGCATGATGTATGAATAAAGCTGAGTCAAGATTAAACTGTGTGCCAGATAAGCAGTTATTTGAAAGATTTAACCTTTGTCTGAGATCTTGTTCAAAGTGAGGGTTAAACACAGCAGCAAGTGCATGGCCTCAATTGTTCGCCAGAATTTCCACCTCAGAATCTGAACAGGCATTAATAAAACACATCAACTTAGAATTATACGCATCCAATGCTAATCTCTAAATTTAAGTGTGTTATTATCCATTCGTTTCGTGCATGCTTGTCAGAATACAAAACAAATTTCATTTTAATTATATGCCAATGATCAATAATCATCATTATCTTGTAACAACATGATTGCTTGATGAAGCCAATGCGGCCGTTGATTGCACTTGTACACCTCTACAATTTTCAGTCAATTTGCAAGTGCAAACAGAATCATTTTCTGCTGCCTGAAATTGTGGCTATACTGTGTGTTGTTTACAAAAATTACATTTTTTCATGTTGGCATCTCAACATGCTCAACAACCTGATAACAATTAACATCAATGAATGTAATACATCAGGAGGATCAGTGGTTGTTGAGTGGTTATCAGTGTTGTGAGTGGTTCATGCATTTATATCATGCCGCTCTGTCATGATCATGAATGATGTCGAGATTCCCGGATTACCGCAGTGAATATAAGTGACTATGGACGAGAGGACCGTTTTGCTGTGAAACTGTGAAAGTAATTATTGTCCGGCAGGAACCACAGTGACAGTCCAGGCCTCAATAGACGACAAAGGAATAAGCGTTTTAAAGGGGGATGGCACGCTTATTTATAGGATATGAAGTTTTCTCTTGATAGATCGGTGTTTCACTCCAAAAACCACATCATAAAGTTGGCCGATATTTCAATCCGTTTTGATGCGAGAGAGGCTAAAAACGTGATTTTGTAAAGGCCATAGTTTGAGTAGTGTGTTAAAAATTAATTGGTCGACCAAATGGGGCCACATTTTCGCTCATAACTTCCAAAGCAAAAACAGGCTTGGCTCTAAGATTGCACAGGGTAAAGTGAGAAAAATAGAG
>JAMKCH010002568.1:0-61377 GCA_023653785.1 Ophioderma brevispina | reverse complement strand
TAGGGGCTTGTTCCCTTCTACAATACCCAAGTTTAACTACTCTAGCTCATCTAGAAAAAGATATGGCCAAATGTTGACCTTTTTGTGCAATATTGACCTTTTTTTGACATTTCCCCCGCCCACTGACATAGTGGCGGCACCAGTATTCATTTTCGGGGGGGGGATGAAATTGGGGGAAAAGGTGAAATTCTGGGGGAAAAACTTCAAAATTTTGGCCCAAAATCGCTGATATTGACCCGAATTTTGTGTTTTTTGGCCCAAAATCGCTGATTTTTGCAAAAATCAGTCATTTTTCTTCTGGCCAGAGGGGAACCCCTCCCACTGGCACCACCCCTGCCCTGAGAGACCCAGGGGAGGACCCTAGGAAATCCATAGGTCATCTGTTTCATGTTTATTTTCTCATTCCCAAACTGCAGTGGCAGGTGATATCTGCATTCCAAGGATGTTAATACTTTTTAATTTCCCCAAATACAATTAGCAATCAAGAAAAAAAAAAGATTCAATGAATTTGGCAAATAATGAAAGTGAAATGCTTTAACAATTAACCAATATCCAAAAAAATACACACAAACTACAGTACAGAATGTTTTTCGTACCATTAATATATAATAAACAAGAATAGATATTCCAATCCGAGTTTCCCCTTCCCCCTCAACCCCCCCCCCCACACACAACACACACCCACACCACGCATGTATACACATAGGTTGGCACTGCAGAATTGGGCAACTTTTGACATTTTTTGTTTGGATATGGAAACCCAAATATTGACATCTTTTCCCAAAAAATATGTAATAATTTTTAAAATAATAATAGTCTAAATGTGACATTTCCAACTTCCTATTACTTGAAGGAAGTGCCTTGCAAAGAAAGACAGCAGTATAGGTCTATTGTACCCGGCATAATTTACTATTTAGCTCTATGAAAGTATGATTGAACACGAAATGGCCCGCAGCAGGTACTCGGAGTTTGGCCAGTCACCAGCTCGAATCAATGACATTGTTGCCATGATAGTATTTAGGTTTTGGACAGGGTTGTCTTCACCACCTTCTGTAGGCCTACGCTCTGTGCTCATCAGTGTAATGGCGCTCATTTACGTACATGACGTATTTTGTAGTATCGCATCCGTGTTCACAAGTGCACAGCAGTGTACAGTGTGTATCTCCACTACGCGACTCTGTACATGTATGCTTGTCCCATTTTCTTCTCGATTTTGTCCACAATTACGTACAACTTACCGGCTAAATACATGTCGTGTAATGTCTTGGTACTTGTTGTCATTAACTGGTATGGCTTTATTACCAAAATATCGTGCTATCACGGCAAAATTATCAGATATGTGAAAGGACACGCCTTTTATTCCGTGTCCTTTGTCTAGACAGCCAGTCGACGACAGACTGCCAGACAGAGGCGAGTCTGTCGGCTACCCGTACAAGGATATTGTAAACATTAGGGATGAGCAAATCGATAGTTCAGTACGTATTCATTTTGCGTTTCATTCCGGATTGCATTGGTTCTGATTCCGAGAGCAACGGGCCATGTAGGCCCTTCAGTGTTGATTTGTAATTAGTTTCGAGCAGGAGAGATTTCTAAATATAATTTTGTGTTTTAATTAAAGATAAATATAGTCACCCCTATTCCATCTAAACTTCTCAATTTTTAAGGTTAGATGAATCGGATTTTCGGATTTGACTGAATTAGTGCTTTTTGATTTTCTACAGTGCTTGAGCTTAATATTTCACATTCGCATGTGGGCAAGGATATACAAAACCGTATGTTTGGATATGGGAACGGATGCCATTTTTCCTGAAATGAAGGAATTCCTTCCCTTTGGTTAGTCAAAATTTCCGCACTTGTTATCTATTTTCAGCCTGTTTTATCCTAATTCGCCACTTTTTCCTTCTCCCGACTGCACAATATGCCGACTGGCAAATCCCTTTCTTAAAGCGGCACTGGGCACATTTTCACAAAATGAAATTTTAAAGTAAAATTTCTTCAATTTGGTCTCACTGATAGTCTAGGCCATTGGAAAACATAGTATAAATAACATTTACCCCCACCCAAAAAAGATAGGACATTTGATATGAGGGATAAAGACATCCAGTAATTTGTAGGCAAACTTTTAATTCTTCCATAGCTTTAATCACAAATGTGTATATTACACATTAATATTTTTGACTCGTACTCACTGATATAAAACCACCAAGGTTATAGACCGATCAAAATGTGTGCATAGCGTGGGAAACTGCATACGGGCGTGCGTGGTCTTGTGTTAAAAACGACCATTACGTCGGCTGCTGAATTTAACGTCGCCGTGACGTTAAATTATCAAATCGTTTCTGTTTAACCCAATCCCCGGAGCTAGCACACTTTGTTTAACACATCTCAATTTACAAAAGGGTTTAGGTATAATTGTAGACGAGACTGACAGGGACCCCCTAAACATATTCTTAAGTGCCATGGTGTCAAGACAAAGTTTGTCCAGGGGCATTTTTAAATTGATTCAATCGTGTTTGAAAAGATCCATGTTATTTGCTAGCCACAAAGGTTCAGGATAGGTATAGTTTGTACAGCTACAACGTAAGGTTTAAAGTTAACTCTAAAAACGCAAAAAGCCATAAAAAGGGCCAATTTCATTTGTACAGGGGTCCAATTTTAAGTTGCTCGCTGCTTGCTCCGATTTGGATAAAAAATGGTGCAAATTATTGGTGGAATCTCATAGGATCAAAATAAGGAATAGTTTTTGAGTGTCTCAAATGCTGCTTAGAAAGTAGGGGAACACAGGTCAAGCCCCATCGAAGGCGATGGAGGACGTTGACATTCTTTTCCCCCTACATCGGTACCTAAGTATTTTAGCTCATTCAACAACTATTCCTTATTTTAATCCATGAACATCCATCAATAAGTCTGCACCATTTTTTATCTAAATCGGAGGCAACTTTAAATTTACCCCTGTCAACTACATTGCCCCTTTTTATTGATGTTGCTGTTTTAGCCTAACTCTTAAACTTTACGTTGTAGATAGTATGAACTATACCTTTCGAATCCTTGTGGTAGACAAATAACATGGTATACTTTTCAACATGATTGATCAAATTTAAAATTTGACCCCTGTACAAAAGGGGGCCATGAAATTATTTTGGACTCAAAACTTTCACCCGCCGTTCATGTTGCTTTCTTTCAAAAATATGTGAACACATACAAAAGAACTTTTCCTAGGCCTATTTAAATTTGGAAGGTGCTTCATAGAACTTTTTGGGTTTTTGATAGAACCTTAGCACTACTTAGTGTGAAAAATACAAGGACAAAAATGTTCTGAATGTGACCCTTATTTCTAAGTAAGATTGTGGTCCCAATGAAAATCTATCTACCAATTTAAAGTTCCCCCAAATGAAGAAACATCCTGACACGGTGCGATTCGATTGGGTCGTCCTCCTCTACCAAATTCCCTAAAAAAAAAAGCTTTTAAAAATTATGTTTAAAAAGGTCGAATTTGGTACTGAAAGTGTTAATTCATCTCGCCAAATTCGGTCCCACGGAAAAGGTCATGCCAAAGTCCCCCTTTTCCCCGGAAAAAATCTATACGTGCCTGGAAGAACGGTATTTTTTATGATTCTTATCAAAAAGTAAATTCCTGAATTAGCGTATAATATGGAACTGGGGGGGTGGGGGGGAGGCTGGGTATCTGGTCTGCAACCAACCCGCGCCGCGCG
Organism: Ophioderma brevispina; assembly: GCA_023653785.1. Lineage (NCBI taxonomy): Eukaryota > Metazoa > Echinodermata > Ophiuroidea > Amphilepidida > Ophiodermatidae > Ophioderma > Ophioderma brevispina. Next base: position 57,664 of record JAMKCH010002568.1, on the reverse strand, counting down.
TTACAAAAACGCGAGACATGGGTAGGTTTCGAGACTTGCAATATATAAGGTGTATCAAATTCAACCTATGTCTCTTTCTCTCAATAGGTATCAAATTTTATTTTTCATTTTTGATTATAAAAAAACAGTCATGATTTTTATAATGATGATATTTTGTTGATATCATTCTCAAAACATTATCTTTATACAAAGTCCAATTAATATCTCAAATTGAGTGTAAATCCCAGAATAAAATAGGGATCCATTTGAAAGATCTGTTCTCGAGATTAGGGTACCATAATTCTTTCTGAGCTTTTCTGATCTCATATAGGACTTAGGGTCACCGTCTGACTATGTAACTCGGGTGTTTACCCCGCATGCCCAGGCTCGTGTACAGGTTACCCCTCATCCACCCCCAATAAGAATAGAAGGAGGGAGAGAGAGAGAGAGAAGAACTCTTACATTTTTAAAGATTATTGAGTGCGTTCTGTTTTTGATATGATTTTAGTGTACAAGGTCTCCTTATACTCCCGCAAGTTGTGGACCCGCTCTCCATTAATGTAGGCCAATTGAAGTTTACATGATTCTTAGATATGTTAACTATGTGTGAGTCTGATTCATTATTCATTATTACTGTCATTTAATTGTTATAATAGGCCTAACATCAAAGGCGATGTTGAATACACAACTACCCGTACCCTTAAATTTATTATACATCACCAGTTTACAATACCTAATTACAAAAGCTTATTATTTTGCAGTTTATCTTCAAAAATTTAAAACGTTTAACATTGTTGCACCGAGTATGATGATAAGCGGGACAAATATCTGGAGGAAATTCCTTATTTATGGTATACATACTGTGCCAACCCCTCCCAAGAAATTCCATAAAATGAACAGAAGGGATGCTTGAATTTGTTTTTAATAGCCTTACCAGTTTTTAAGAAAAAAACATTTTGTACATGGGCCTACTACACATTTCTTTTTCTTAAAAGCTGACTCATATTTCGAAATATATTTGTTTTTGTGTGTAGTAATTAAAAATAGTTAATTTTTGTGCATGGAATGTTGACCTTTTTAGCTTTTTTTTATTTCCCCGCCCAATGACAGACCCAACTTAGCACTCCATGGGGATTAACACTTTAGTGACCAAGGGGGCGGGGGGGGGGGGGTCTAGGGACCCTCAAAATTTGTTTTCGCGCCGGCCACTTTACGCGTGGGATTTTTGCGCCGATTTGTTTGTAATTGTCTGACTTTATTTGTAAAATGATGCTCTTCTTTTCATACCAAAAAATTAAAATCGGCCCAGCCGTTCTGATTCATTATGGAGGGTCCCATGGAACCACCCCCCCACCCTTGGGCACCAAAAACGGAAGTCATTTGAAATTATTTTTAAAATCAAAGAACCAAGCATTTTTTGGCTGATATCTATTCACACATAAACATATAAGTAAACAGTTATTAGTAACATTAAAAATAATTACCCCATTTACCCTTTATGTACTTAAACAGACAAACAGTTTCATTGGGACGTTTTGCTAAACCGTTACTGTACAAAGTCTGATGTAATTTGGGGCTTCTAGAGTATGAATATCAATATATGTTTGTGGGTTTGTGGGTGTGTGCGCACATGCTTCAACAAGTGTGTGTGTGTGTGGTGGGTGGGTGGGTGTGTGTGGTGTGTCTTGTTTTTGGTCTGTGTGTGGTTTGGGTGTTTTTTTTTTTTTTGTTTTTAGTTTGTGGTGTGTTGTTGGTTTGTTTGTTTTGTTGGTGTGTGGGTGTTGGGTCGGGTGTTCATAATTCCAAAAAAGGAACATTTTGACATTAACAATTTTTCCCTAAATTATCATCGATATTAACTCATATCTTTTGAACTAAAGTTTTTAAGCGTTGATTTTGTAATGTCACTGAGAAGGCTGCCATAGTAATGCACGTAACATTTTCCCAAATTACCGTTTGGAAATCCCCAATTCCCAAATGAGCAGGTCCGTTTCAACCCCAATTGGGAGGGTTAGTGGGGGGTGGGTGATGCGAGGCGGCTGTTAGTCTAGTAGGACTTTAGGTCTGTGTACAGAGAGAAGGTAGAAATAAATCAGCCATAGCTGATTTTTTTTTTCAGGATATTTGCTAATATTGTGAGAAGCAACATAATCAAAAAGTCTTCTAGATTCCCCCTTGTGCCTTTTGAGGAATAGGGGGTAAGTTTACTATTGTATTCTTCTTGTCACACTGATTTAAAAAAACAATTTTTGTCTGGTTTGCCTAACTTTTGACCTTTAGTTTTAAAGAATATAGGCCCAAATTCTTTCAAAGTCATCGTGGAGGTAAATTTCAAAAACAGTCCGATTTGTTAATTAAATGAATCCCAAATTACTCGTACATCACGGTACATGTCAGGCTGGTACATGTTGTACGGTCATATTATTTGCAAAAAATGCTTATTCACTCCATCTACATCTTTTAATATTGACCTTAGAGAGCAGTGGCTTGTGACCTCCATATATACCCTAAGAAACCTTTCATAATGAATCCCTAAAACTAAGTCAGGAAATGACTTTAACTATTTAAATTATTTTTTTCAGTTTAACACAACAAATTAACAATTTGATTACATTTTTGAAAGATCGGATCATTCTGAGCTTTTACCGCAGCATACCTTGAACTGTTAATTATTTCCTTTAGTTGACAAACGATAAGTCCGATAGGGCAAACTAACTATACCTTTTTTAATCCCTTATGAAATGACTCAAACATTGGTATACCTTAAGACAATTGGACCATTATAAAATTTGACCCCTGTACAAACTGTACCCCCTTATTTCTCAATAAGCACAAGGTGGATTCCTTGGGGACTTTTGATATGTTGTTCTCAAACCTTAGGACCATCCTGAAACAAATCAGCTATTGCTTAATTTATTCACGTGCGCTTTAGCGCTAGTGCTCACAGTGGCCCCGCTTATCCATATATTACTTTTAATAAGCCTCCAATCTACATTATAATCCCCGAATGCACTCCACTAATGCCTTCTCTGTCATAAACCCGATTAGCATTATTTATAAGCCCCCTCAACACATACATACCATATTAATCACTCTTGTTTCTTCTATATTTTTGGATAACTTTTACACATTTATAACTAGAAATATCGTAGTTCTACGAACTTTCCACAACACTGGGTTGACTGGGCATAATGCAGCAAGCATTGGGATAGAAGGTGTGAAAGAGTTATACAATGTAATATATTGATTGAAACTTGATGAGTTCCAGCTTGATAATAGGTGCTTTTTACATAATTGTCCATGATTACAATTGAACGTAGCGATTACGCATTAGCAATAATTACTTTTACCATGGGAGTTGGATGAATAAGCGCAGTCGATTTGCACGCCGATAATTATTCATAAGTCTTGATGTATCGCGACTATTTTCTAGGTCAAATCGGGGTGATTAACACCGCGATTTTAAAATAGACAATTGTAAGGACCTACTGTCCGGTAACGTTTGCTGTTTTTTTAAACCACCATAAGGAAATAAGCATTTGTATTTTAAGGTAGAGACTCTGTAGTGAGTGTCAATCCGGTTTTTTTCCCCGTTCGTAAAGCCACATATCCTGGGAGGTTGTGGTAAAGAACGTTCTGGCCTTGGTGTTATTGCATTACCACCCATGGCAAGTGAACTGTTCAGCGCGGTTTTCACTCGAGGGGTAAGTAAAAGCATCGTGCTGGCGTGCCTTATGAATTCCTATGTTTAATAATGCCGCACATGCATATTTAAAAATCGTGTCATAAAATGCACGCGTGCATATTCAAATCTGGTCATAATGCCACGCATGCATATCATTTTTGATGTAAGCGTGCATTCGCGAATATAAGTTTACGCGAAAACAGAAAAACCACACTCGAAAATAGTGGTTTATTCGGTGTTACAGACCTTGTACTGTGTACTCTATGGAACATAACTATACCCGGGTACTATAAGCTAAAAGGACCAGGGGGTAGGACACGATCGCCTCGATTTGGCATTGGAGATTTGCCAAACGGTAATTGGGGGAACTCCTACGTGCATTATACTATGGCATCTCGTTCCCAGTGACATTAAAAAAATCATCTCTTAACCTTTTGTTCAAAAGATCTTAGTAATTATCATGATAAATATAAGAAGAAAAAAGATTTACTTCAAAATCCGTCGGGGTAGTGGATTAACCCCGCCGCTGCAAAATAGTGCAAATTACGAATAACGGTCATTTAGATTTAATAGGCGTGACCAGGCCTAGTCTTTAGTCACGTCTGTGGTAACCGTTCAATCTGCGTAAGAGCGCCCTCCTACCGTTAAGTCTTTCAAACAGAACATAGCAACCCGAAATGGATAGCCGTTTTGAATTTGCTGTTGCGTTAGGTTGGCATGTCTACCCCCCCTGAAAGACAACCACTTGGTTCTGCGAACGGCTCTCTGATTCAACCTCCCCTCCCCCCCCCCCCACCACCCATTCCCACGAATTCTTTAAACCGAGTCTTTGACACAGACTAAAGAGTTTGTGTGAGATCACTGGTGCTGTATGGGAGCGAGACGTGACGCGTGGTGTGCCTGAGCGAAAATGAGTTGGGGATTCTTAGGAGGACAGAGAAGCAATGAAGAGAGCGATGTGGGGGGGGGGGGGGTGGTGTGTGAAGTTGATGGATAGGATGAAGTCTGATGAGGACTTGATGCTATATGTTGGGTTTGGAAGAAGCAGCGGACCGGTTGGCGAAGGCAATAGTGTTCGTTGGTATGGGCAACGTCTGAGGAAGGATGACGAGCAGTTTTATAAGGGTTTTTGGGTCGCGGTTTAGGAGGAGGGACGGGTCCAAGAAGCATGACATTATGAAAAGCAAGTGGAGGAGGAGGAGGTATAGTAGGAGGTGGTTGAGGATGGGGGAATGCATTGAATCGTGGCGAAGTGGCGGGAGGGAGTAAGGGCGTTGCTACTACGTGGTGAATTCTGCACCCCCCGTTTACGGGGACAAAACCGGAATTTAAAACTTTGGGATTTATTACTACTATGAATTTACTACTACCTATTGCATTGGTATATTTTTCAAACTGGATTTGAAGGAAAATAGACCCTTACATTACTTCCTATTATCCAGCTAGTCTTGGCAGAGACAAAACTCAACGGGTCTAGTCCATTTAAAACCTGCAAGATTTTATCTCATAACACCGCCACACTAATACCCAGAAGTTAACAGTAGTATAGGTTGACCATTTTCATGAGAGAAAAAAATTTAATAATTTAAGTCGGATATAATATGATATAGACCAGCAAAAACCTGCATATATAGTAGGTGCTTTTGGCTAATGCGAGATTCTGGCCACGTTTGCCTCGGCAAAAAAGGGACGGATAGGCGCATGTGTTTTTAGTACCCGTTTTTTTAAAGGTCCCAGGAAAATGCAAATGGAATGGATTGTTGTTGGGGTCAAGTCTTCTTTAAGGAGGGACCAAAACACATTCAAATTGAGTGGTGATGACATCATTACTCATTAGTGAAAAACTATTGATTTTTCAGAGCGTAATAGAAAATCCGGTGATTGGGTGAATCTATTCACGACCACTGACTGAAAATAATATTTTCACTTTATTCTTTTACAATCCGTTAAAGATTGGAGTAGGTTTTATCTAATTCCTGGGACCTTTAAGGCCTTGATATCTCGGTCCATGACTTTTTTTACAATTAGGCCTACTTAACTTTCATTATCTTCCAAAATATCAATATTTTCTTATATTCGGTTATCATTGGATTCATTTTCCCGTACCATTTCAATCCGATTCGATGCTATTCAGAATTTTTCATTATTTGGAATCGGGGGAAAGCAGTAAATCTTCGGGAGGTTAAGTTTTATCATACGTATAATGTCTTATGCAGTCAAAAAGTGATCGGTTGTGATGAGAAAATTGACAGAAAATAATCTTTTGAAACACTTACACCTAAATGGATTTTCATCTCTGAAATTTCTTATCTTATCATTTTCTATTCTTTTGTCCAGCCGTAGATGTTTTCTTAAATTTGTAATCGACATTTTGGACCCCTTCCCCACTAAAGAAATAGGACTTCAGTGATGTTTTGGGTCGTTTTATTTTTTTATTGTTTGACTGATCCGAATGATTGATTTAAACTTTGTTCATATTAACACTTAAGTGCAATGGTTTTTTTTCTCCCGTTAGTGCCCAAGGGGGGGGGGGGGTCCCATGGGGCCACCACACTAAGGGAACCACTTTCCCGACAGAATTTTTGCACGAAATTTATACCACTCATAAAGAGTAATAAGACAAACACAAATATCAGCAATAAAAATAAAACGTATTATTTTGGCTGCAAATTAGGGGCAAAACATTGTTCAAAACACGTGGAAAAATTGGGCAAAAAGACAGAGAAAATTCCAATGAGCCACTGCACTTACATCAAACTTTTTGAAAACCTTATTTCATGTTATTCTACCCTTGGGGAGGAAACCAAGTAGGTTAAAGTGCAATATTAAAACAAAATTGAGTTTTAGGAAATCTGTATTTGTTTAAAGGGTTTGTGCAAAATGCACGTCATTTTCTCATGAATTTGTTCAATAAACGATTTAGCACGTCCACCAAGAAACTTGTTTTCAACACATTAAAAGGGTAATTATTTCGTTGTGTAATAATTGTTTACTTACATGTATGTGTGCACATATCAGCAAAACAAGGAGAGAGGATAATTCAGGTTTTTCGATTTTTAAAATATTCTCGACGAATTCCCAAGGTGGGTTCATGTGAACCCCATAATTAAACTCATTAGCGCTTGCTAATTTTAATTGTTTTGGCATGAAAAGAAGCGCATTGAAAGTTAGACAAAACTAAAAAAAATCGACAAAATTCCCACGCGTAGCGGCCAGCGCGAAAACATTAAATTTTGGAGATCCATAGGACTCCCTTGGTCACTTAAGTGTTAATTTCATTTTCTTATATTTCAGACTTTGTTTTCATGTTATTGGTTGCCACTCTTTGTTTTTCGTTGGTTTTAAGCCCGTATTTTGTATACGGTTAGTCTAATTTTAGCAAAGCTGAGAGCATGGCATCAAATGGTTTGTACTGCTATATTTTTTAGAATATTTCAGATGGAGGACTCAACGGTCACTGCAATACTGAAAGCAAGAAACCAGCAAATGAGCCCAAGAGTTACAGACCATCTCGCTACTATCTCACAACTATAGCTGCTTGAGCGACTGATACTAGGCAGGATCAATGATCCGGAATGGTGTCCCACAAGGTTCTGTCCTGCACCCAGTCTTTTCAACATCTACGTCTCAGGATATGACAAAGGGAGATTGTTCGCGACTCCTACGCAGAAGACACGGCACTTGGAATACTGCTGATTCCGTTGAGTCCTTAGAAACAGCTGTTTGCAGAAAGACCTAATCACTGTAAGCCAATTCTCCACCGATATATGGCACTTGAAAACTCAGCAACCAAGCCGGTCGCGATGGTTCAACCTGCAAATCGATGCGCAAAAGAGAACTAACATCACTCTAGATGGAGAAAGGGAAGAAAAACTTGTCACATGACCCCAACACCGAAGTACATTGGCGTCACAATGGAACAGCAGCCTACTTCAATCAACAAACCCATAAGGCAGTCGCTGCCAGACGCAGTCTCGTGTCACCCTCCTTCAGAAGACTCGCAGGAAAATGTGGATGGGGTGCATATGTTGCACACCCTTACATACATCAACTGTTGCCTTGGCATACTCCACTGCTGAATACGCTGCAACCAGTATGGAGTCACAGTGTACATTACACAAGATTGATGTCATACTGAATGATTGCAATGAGACTTGTTAGTTTTTGCCTTTTGGCGACGCCGTAGCATATCTTCCAATTCTGTCTGGCATAGCTCCTGAAAACTTAGGAGGAATACCTTTCAGACGATCAAGCTCGCAAGAAATGGGATGAACCTGGTATAGCATAATCCCCCACAACACCCTTTGAGGATAAGAGCATTCCACGGAATCACTTTGCTACCCAAGCCATGACAATTGCAGTCACAGTATCCCTATCGATCATCTGATCAATGAAATTGGTAGAGCAATGGTCATCCTCTTCTTTGAACCTAAAGAACGGTTGGGAAGCCCATCTGCAAGCCCAAAGGCTGTTGGGACCATTGATAGGAAAGCACGGGTCAACCTCAAAAGACTCAGAAATGGCGTTGGTCGTACAACGAACTTCCTTCACAAGATTAGTGGAACTTTCACCAAACTGCGATTGTGGAGAGCCACAAACCATTAGCCACATTATAGATGACTGTCTGTGAGGTCTACAAGTCCCCAAGCGGAATTCCAGGCCTGATCAACTGGATGATGAAACTATCAGCTCCGGTAAAGAGGGATCTTCAACTGTGATTTTGGACTTGCACGCACGCAAGCACGAACGAACTGCTATTATGGCATATGGAACGCATTTTATGTTTAAAATTAGTGATCAGGAAATGTGATCTTTTCATCGCGTATATTTCACCGAACAGAGTATATCGATCACTTTTTCACCTTAATATTCTAACATTTTAATCGCACTTTTTAATCGAAATTGTATAATCGCACTTTATAATCAACTTTTCAATCACACTTTGTAATCGCACTTCAAATCGAACTTTAAATCGAACCTTTTTTATCACGTATTTGAATCTAAATTTATACTCGGAATTATTAATCGAATTCTCCAATTTTTACATTTTGGAGAGTTTGGCCCAGTTGTTTGGTAACTGAAACTAGTTCAGTAATGCTCAAAATTGTTTAATTTTGAAGGTGATTTTGTCGGGATTTGTACGGGATCCCCGATTATAAATTTCCGTCTGCCACCTCATGAAAATGACCTCTAACTTGACTTGCGCGAACCGATGAACAGCTAATGCACGAGCGTAGACACGGTTTTTTGTGTCGCCTGAACGAATGTTCATGGAGGCACATACTACCCAATTTTCTGTGTGTCCGTTTGTCCGTCCGTCCGTATGACTCGGTTAACCTTTTTTAAAAAATGCTCTGCAGGCAATGGTATCCCGATTTACTTCAAACTTGATAGGATGATAGAGTGGGTACCGCATATTATGTGTAGCTTTTGGCTGCGTTATTTGCATATTCATGAATTTTAATGATCTTATTTGCATATTTTTCAGACATTTCGGTTAACCTTTTTTTGAAATGCTCTGCTGGCTAAACGCTAATCCCAATTAACTTCACACTTGGTAGGGTGATCGAGTGAGGTGCCACAATATATGTGTAGCTTTTGGCTGCGTTTATTTTGCATTTGCATAATATTATTAGGTCTTATTTTGGCCGGTCAAAATGATAACCCTTTCCCCACAAGGCTTGTGTGCAAGTTACCTGGGTTCCTAGAGGCCTATAATTGATGTAACTTGGTGGAAGGAAGTGGGTTAAAGATTCTCAACCTGATTAGATGTTGGGGCATTATTTCGGGCGAATTATATATGCAAATGAGCTTAATAAATATGCAAAATCAGCGTAATCGCTATATTTTTGAAACGGTACATCGTATATGCAAAATCCTCACTGCACGAAAACCCGTTATGGATCTTCTTTGCCATTTGAAAGTTCTTGATACATTCGGCTTATGTATGCAAATGGCTAATTAAATATGTCTAATTGCTGTATCACTAAATGGTTCATCAGATTTGCCAAATTCCTTTGCTACATGAAACACTTACAATACCATACATCTTGTGTGTAAATCATATGGAGGGGGAAGGGTGGTTTGTTGGGGCTGGGCAAGGTGGTGTTGGGGAAGGCAGGGTGGCTGTGTTGGGGAGGGGGAGGGTGAGGGGTTAGTTGGCGAGGTGGGTGCGTCGGGGTGTGGTGGGGGCGCGGGAGGGGGTGCGGGTGGTGGTGAGTCTGCGTCGGGGTAGGGTTTGTCTGGGAAGTGGGGTGTGTCGGAGAGGGTTGGGGTGAGGTGACCTCATGTGACCTTGGTGACCTCATGTGACCTTGGTGACCTCATGTGACCTTGGTGACCTCATGTGACCTTGGTGACCTCATGTGACCTTGGTGACCTCGTGTGACCTTGGTGACCTCATGTGACCCTGGTGACCTTATGTGACCTGGTGCCTCTGTCCCTTTGGCCCCTTCACCAACGGTTGTGGCCGGGGAGTCGTTATAGTTTTCATACATTCGGTTACACTTTTTTAAAATGCTCTGCTGGCTAGATGCTATGCCCGATTTACTCAAACTTGGTCATTTGATATAACTCTTCTCTACAATGCATTTGTTCTCTTTCTAATCATCATTGCCAAACTTCATCATAAAGCAGTGATCGCGCAACCAGGCGACACTTGTGGTTCGAGAAACCGCCTTGTTTTATTGAAGGTTTCCAGCAGCCGTTGTTCATTGGGATCTCCGATATTAATTATATTAATTACAAAATTCCTTCTTTTACGCTTCATAGAGGAGTTCGAGTTTTACCAATCACATTGAGTAGTTTACCAGCTAATTACCAATGTAACTGTGGCCCAAACATTTGAAAATTGGGCCGCTCTTCTAAAAAAGTGCTAGTATTTATTGCTTTCGAGAATTACTATCTACTACTGATAGCAAAATTGGTACACTATGACAGTATTGCTATCTACTGCTGATAAATGAATATGATTCATTCTTGTCTAATGCTAAATAATCCAGAATTAATCGACCAAAAAGTAGCACTACTGGAATTTGAACCCCGGATTTGAACCGGGGACTTTCCAGGGGAGGACTTCTAACCTGAATCACTGCTTTTGAAGCAAGGCGGTCTAGAAGCCTATAATGTAGCTATGTACACGTTAAATAGATAAATACAAACATTTCCCCGACAGTCAACACTCGCCAAATTAGTGCATCGGAGACTAGGTTATTAAAAGACTATCCTGGTAAAAGCCTCAGCGAATTATTCACTCGAGACTTCTTCAGGCAAGTGAATATTGGATGTCATGTCATTGATGTTGGACGAGTTATTCCTTTGAGGGCGGGCATCACTCTCACCAATTACTTTCCCCGTTTTGATTGATTGACGTGATTGATTTTCCGAAGAACAGGTGTATAAATTCTAACGTGCAATACATGTATATAATTCATAATTAGCGGGGTTGGGCAATTGCATTTTCCTTTATCTTCTCAAATAAAGGGTATTTTATGGAAAAATATTTCTTTTAAATATTAATGCTCTAGTCAGTTGAGGTATTGGGTGAAATCGACACTGAATGAATTAAAGCTATTGCCGAATTGTTGTAGAATAAACAATCACATACCGCTCGTTGGTATGCAACTTGTATTATTTTCGGGATTGTCATCTGGATTACGCACCAGAAGGATTTCGCAGAGGAGGTGATACTAGCAAATGTTACTGTAATATTTTGGAAATTAACAATGAATTGTAGTACATGAAAGGAATTTTACTCGTTAAGATGGTCGGAAGCAGATTTTAAGTGTACTTGGCCAGGAGGAGAAAGATGGCAATTTCAAAAACGTCCACGCTCATGGTAGCCCTTTTTACGGGCTTCATATCCCTTCTTCTACAAACTATTGCACTGTCTACGGACTATTGGACGTGCTCAACTTTTGATGGTTCTGTGAGAGATTTTTATACACACAATGGTTCTGTTATAGAACCTCCCAGGAGTCTAATAAGGAACCGTGGATTATGGAGGCAGTGTAATATTGTGTACATTTATGACAATTCTTCGGGCGAGCAGTATGTTAGCCAAGCCAAAGTCAATAATACGGAAACTGTGCGGATGACTGGTACTGCTACCGACACTGGAGATGCTGGCAATAAAAAAGATTGTGAGTATAAATTTACAAAAATTGTGAATTATTATCATTGGCAGCATTTTTAGCTTACTCCGCTGTTTTCCCCATTGTAGAAAATTATAAGAGAAAGGATCTTTATTTTGTTGAATGTGACATGTTTTAAAAAAAAATTATCCAGTAAAAATTAGTCGCATTGGCCTACAATTCGTTCTTCTTCATTCGCTAATAGCCTTGTCCCCTAGGTACCCCCAATTTGGTATCAGAAGAACACGCTACTACTTTTTTCTCATTTTACACTGTGAAATCTTAGGCTAAAAGATGTTATGAGCGAAAATATCCCCATTTTGGTCCACCAAATGAATTAATTTTACACAGGCACAGCATATGGGGCTTACCAAATCACTTTTTAGGTTTCACATCAAAACGTATTGAAATACCTGCATAAAATTTAACAGATGGATTTTGGGATGAGCCATTCTTCAAGATGAAATTTATCTACTTAAATGGGGCCCCTCCCCCAAGGTCTTGTAGGTAGTGTACGTTCCCAGGTTTCCTTCATCAGGATTCACATATTTCTATGCAGTTTTGATGAAACAAAAAATTTCATAACAATTTTTTAAATCAATTGTAATTATTTTTAACAGTACAGTTTGTAATTATTACAACTAGATTTGCTTGCCTAAGACACAATTTTGTAAAATTTTGGTCAATTTCAAAATTTTCTAAACTTCCTATAAAGGTGCATTTCTTGATTAGTTTGATCCACCACCAAGTCCTCCGATTTGCCTAAAAAAGGTTGAGACTTTTTTAATTTACTCTGAAAGTTCTGTTAAAATTATATCCATGTGTACCCTAATTTTATATGACAAATTCTGCAAATTCATTCTTATTGCAGAGAACTTCCCACTTTTGTATTTAGTGAAAATCTTAAAAACCGCACGGTCTGATCAATTAAAATTTGTGAATATTAAGCTTTTCTCAGATATCCAGTGAATGGCAACAAATAAAACGAAGGTTGGGGTACAACATTCACCTTAGGCCACCTATTATAACATTTTTTTTCTGTTTCAAAGGAAGGGCCATCACCAAAGACTCTTTAATTCTCCAAAATTTCATTTGAATCCACATTCCAATTTTAAGAGTGCAACTTCAGTGATTTCTTTCTTCAAATAACCAATTGTGCAACCAAATTTCATCTAAGTCATTTTTTGGCACTGTGTGTAAATGGAAACTGTTGTAGTAAAAGACCCCCTTAAGAAGCTAAATTAACACTGTGTATTGGTCATAACTTAGTTGATGTCACTCTATTAACCCTAACACGGTCCTAAGAGGCACTTAAGTAGCCAACGAAAACTGGTACCGGTCGGAAAATGCTTTTCGTTGTATCTCGGCCGTCACAACTATTTTTGGTCAGCGCAAATGACCCTCTCATCATGGCTCTCATTGCATCGGGGGCCGTCTTACGGAAATGACGCGATGTTTTTCGTTGCATTTGGGCCGTCTATCCGTGAATATGACTCGATGTTTTTCGTTGCATTTGGCCTCTTTACGTCAAATGATGCGATGTTTTTTGTTGCTCTTGGGCCGTCTTCCGGGCAACTGACGCGATGTTATTTTGGTTGCATCTGGGCCTGTTCGTTCGTTAAAAGGCGAAGATCGAACTTGGCGTGCAAATGCGTCCATTGCATCTCTGCCGTTTTCCCCGCAGAAGATCGACTTGGCGCAATGCGTCCATTGCACTGGGACTCTTTCCCGTAAATGAACGCGATGTTTTTTTCTTTGCAATCTGGGCCGTCTTCCGGGAATTTGACGCGATGTTTTTCGTGCATCTGGGACGTCCTTCCGCGAAAATGACGGGAAAATGAGGCGTTGCTTTTCATTGCATTTGGGGGTGGTCCATTTACCGCAAAATGAACGGGAAATACGCGTTGCTTTTCATTGCAAGTTGGGCCGTTTACCGGCTAGAAATATTGCAACAAAGTAGAGCAAGTCAGATTCAAACAAAACTAGTTTTGCATGAACCTAATCTGCCTTTCCTTTTTCAAAGTTAAACCTGCCGTGGCCCTGCCACGTTTATTTTCTTTAAAAAAAATACAAGTCCGCCAGGCTGTCGTGGCCCTGCCACGTCTTTGTGATAAAAAAAAAAAGCGACAAACGGCCAAACTTTGAGGGTGCTTCTTTGCCAAGCCTTACGGCCTATGCATAGCACATTTTTAGCAAAGAATTACGCTCATTTTGGCCGGTTTGTTCGCTTTTTTTTTATCACAACGACGTGGCAGGGCCACGGCATCTGCTTGTATTGTTTTAAAAGAATAAACTGCCGTGCCACGGGAGGCAAAACTGACTTTTGTTTCTTTTTTACCATGGGAAGAAACTCCTCGTTACACCTCTCTCCTCGTAGATGACCAAACCCAGAAATACCGCCTCACCACCGACTAAAACTGAGCCCTGCGAGCCATAAAGACCAGCTTCTGCATAAAGACCTGCTAAATTCCCTTCATGCCATCACGACCTGCACCCTAAACCTACCAACAAAAACTAAGCCCGCGGCCATAAGACCAGGTCTTTGCAAGAAGACCCCCTAACTCCTACCCGGCCATAAAGAAACCCGCGTCCTATACTTTTAAAAGCTAAAAACACTTACCGTGTTAGCGTGAGCGGATATATCCTCGCCAACAAGCAGGCGACGCTCGCTAACGGTGCGCTAGTTAGTAATCTAGTTATAATAAAATCGTGCTATAAAACGGTAATAAAATCGTGCGATCAACGTAATAAAATCGTGCGATCAAACCGGTAGCATCCTCATTTCCAACCATTACGTCTACAACCAAACCTTGCGTTTCAATTGGGCACCGGGTTCAAAAATGCAACAAAAAACGCCCCAATTGGATACTATGTCACTAGGATAATCATTGCATTAGTACCACATTTACTTCTACAGGGATTGCATAGGACCAGACATGAGTCATATCTCAATACCCCCCTCAGCATTCGCCCTGCTCAGAACAAACACAATCGGTCACTCAACTTTTCGCCCGTAATCAATCCGGTGCCCCGAACAGACGTCGGCAGCATGGTGGATCTGAGAGTTAGGCACGTGGGTTCCAAGGAATCCCTCTGCTCGGTGTGTTCCAATTTGAGTTATGGTGTGTCCATCCTGAATTCATAGCTCAAGACCCCTCCAGCATTTCGCCCTGATCAGAACAAAATCGGTCAATCACGGTAGCCCGTAACCATCCGGTGCCCCGAACGAACGTCGGCGCAGCATGTTGGATCTGAGATACACGTGGTTCCGAGAATCCCTTTTGCTCCGCCCTGGTGTTTGAAAGTGAGTGTCCTGCTTTCATCTGCTTCTACGATCAAACTCAAAGGTTTCGCTAGGAAGGTTTTCTCTAGCCGGCAACTAGGGTACTCATTCCGACTTTCGCCTGCCCGTAACTACCCGTAGATCAGATGTTAGTTCGAAAACCGTTAGTGGGTTAGCCCCAGTTCCCTTCATAAAACTGTAGAGGCTATTCACTGCGTCGTTAAGCTATGCCTCATTTCCTTTCCCGATCCCCTGCAATTCTTGTTTAGCAACAGTACTTAGGGGTTAGTATTTTGTCAATGGTTACATCGGTCACGCCGGCTTCCGCAATTCTTGTTTCCGAGGAGCATTGGCTCGTGCTTTGGATTGGTAGGCCTTAGATTGATTTTACGCACCCAATTCTGGCGTCAAAAAATGAAAGATCCAGCACAAACCCTGACTCCTCTAAAGGATAAGACTAGCGGCAACGAAGCGTCCGCAGGGACCTGAACGTGCCATACCGCACAAGGTCCTCATCAGCAGGACATCGCCTTTACCGTCACCGGTAAGTCCCCGGCTTCCTTACGACGCTACTCATTTCCCACACGCTGCTTGCACGTGGGCATTCAGCGCTGGGCTTTTCTCCCCCTTTCGACTCTCCGTACTGAGGGAATCCTGGTTAGTTTCTTTTCTTTCCTCCGCTTAAATTCCGCGGGTGTTATCGCTCGATCTGAAGGTCGAGTCATAAGACATTGAGAATGTTAGTGTCGGTTCCTCGAGCAGCGAACAGGCCGCGCCGTCACACGAACGCCAGGAGCGCTTTTCAAGCCTGAGCGCCTCGAACCTTTTGGGCGGGCACTTACCTTCACCACCACAGCGCTTGCGGCAGGCGGTCTGATTGATTTATCGGTCAGGACGCTTGCGGATTTCCCGCTTGTTCCGCCTCACCCGACCGTCCGGACCGCGCCTATCGCACGGGACACAGACAGGTTGTGGAGGAGGTGCCGCTTTCTATGAACTCTTGGGTTTCTTGGGTCTTTAAATCTCGCATCTGTGTACGCGATTACGGATGCGTTGCCTCGTAAGCCCGCGTCTGCGTGTTACCCGCTACGCGATTTCTCGTATTTAGCGATCCCTCAGACGACGGGTCCGGTGGACGCCCGGGCCCGGACCGCTATGCGTTTAAAACAAGTAAATAACCAATGAACATGTCATCGGTGCAAACAATCCAAAGCGTCCCACACAACGCCAAGGCTGACCTACACGGGGGTAAGCTTAAGACCACATCTCACACACTCGCAGGATCAACATTGGGCCTACAATAATTCCCCTTTCCTCGCATCAAGGCGAGCGGGGCCGAGACCATGTCACCACGTTTAGAATTAGGCAGGTTTTTTTCAACAGGGATCCCCGCTATTAATGTTCACGCCTGCAACAATAATACGCCGAAAAACACGGCAATAGGACTCGCTCCAGTTAAGGATCAGGTCTGGCTGTCGTAAAGGGTTTTTGCCGTTGACTGCGTGTTCAACACACCCATAACGTGTTGACTTCGTCGTGTCAACATTCAAGCCTTGTTGTCGCCAGATCTCGGCACCTCACCTTGAAAACGCACTAACGCACTCAAAAACGGCCATTCAGTTACATTATATATATATAAACCCAATATAGCCAAGTAGCCAAGCCTGAACTACAGAGGAGTACCCCTTTTATATACGTTCTGGTCCGACCAGGCTCCAGCCACTACAGGCCGCTTTTTTACCCTCTGCGCATGCTACATTTTTGTACACACCAATGTAACCCAACACGAAAGACCCGCTACCGAAAGCGTCCCTATATCAAAATCCAGATTTCGCATACGTCGGCCACCCGTCCATTTTTAGTCTCTCTCCTCCAGGCGAGAGCTCTCCGCCCGGTAAAATCACCCCCTAGTGGACAAACAACCGATCTGTTCTTACAAAATTGTTGGCGGCAAGGTGCACTACCATATCAGCCGACAAGTACTGGTCACGGGCCGAGCCGGCCCTGGATCAAACCAAACCACTTACCGCTAAAGACCAAGGAAGCGGACCTCGACCTTTGAAATCCGTTTAGGGTTGTATTTTTGGGTTCGAGGGGGGGGGGGGGGGGGGGGGGGGGGGGGGGGGGGTGCTAAGAAGCACTCAAAACAACCCTACGGTCTCATTTTTAGACTGGATTTAAAACCCTCAAATTTACACCAAAGCTTAGCATTTACCGTAGCCCTGCCGGGCCCGCTACTTAATTGCTAAGCTTTAGGTGTAAATTTTGATGGTTAAAAATATCTTCCTAAAAATGCAAATTTACCACCAAAGCTTAGCATTTAACGTCCCGGCCACGGCAGCGCTGTTAAAAAGCACGGCAAAAGCACCCTAACTCTCTACTTTTGGACTGTTTTAACCCTCAAATTTAACACCAAAGCTTAGCATTTACGTACCTGGCCCGGCACGCTTTTTTCCTATATGCCTTCTTGCGTTATCTTCGCTTACGGCAAGAGATTTCCTCACGTTTTAACCTAAAGGCCTTGCGTGAAACCACTGCGAATTGGGGGGAACTTTAACCTTTGCTTTCGCGTAAACATTTTACCTATATAGGCCTTGTAAATCTTCATATTTCACTGTTAACCAAACGAATTTTGTTAAATCACAATTTGCTCTAGGTACCGTTCTAAAATGCTTCTAATTGATTTGGGGACGTTTTCCGCTCTGGGGGAGCTTTTGGTTCTCATTGCATCCTCGTCCAGTTTTCCCCGCAGAAGGTGCAATGTTTCCCATTGCATCTCGACGGTCTTTCCTCCTCTTTTCCGTAAAATGACGCGATGGTTTTTCGTTGCATCTCTGGCCGTCTTCCGGTAAATGACGCTATGTTTTTCGTGCTCTCGGCTGGTTTCCCCGCAGAAGATCGAATTTGGCGCAATTGCGTTTCATTGCATCTCTGCCGGTTTCTCGGCAGAAGATCGAATTTGGCGTCTCATTGCATCTGGACGTCTGCCACGTAAAATGCGCGATGTTTTTTTTCGTTGCATCTGGGCCGTCTTCCGGAAAATGACGCATGTTTTTCGTTGCATCTGGGCCGTCTTCCGGGAAAATGACGCGATGTTTTTCGTTGCAGCATCTGGGCCGTCTTCCGGGAATTTGACGCGATGTTTTTCGTGCATCTGGGCCGGTATTGACTTTAACGCTACTTATTCCTGTGCCGGGAAGAACGGGCCGGATATGCAATGAAACGCAAACATTGCCTCTCGTTGATCTTGGGGCCGTAAAAAATAAAATAATTGCCTTTCGTTGCATTTGGGTCGCGGCCAAAGACAAAACGACCGGCCGTTTAGGGTTATAGTCGGATTTTCGACTTTTAGTAAGAAAACCAAACGACTAAATGACATCTTCAGACCCGCTTTGAATATAATTAAGTAACACTATCATGCACTTATTGCAAGTCACTAATGCAGATGGGCAATGCTTTGGGGGTGTTTTGAATATTCATTAATATTACCATGGAAAACTGTCTTGATTTTAATGAAATTGATGAATGTGAAATTCAGTATTATGTGACAATTTGAACTTAGTAGTCACAACTAGAAGTGATTTAGTTAATTCTTCACTCATAATAACTGTTTTGAGGTCAATTGCACATGTCCAACAAATCCCGAAACAAAACTAACACGATAGCTTCACCGATCAAATCCATTGGCGGCGGTTCCTAAATACTGTCACCTACCCATTGAATGTGTGTCATCAGCTTTGTATGTGAGTGGTATGGTACAATTTCTACTGACAGACAACTCTCAGACCAGGGCACATAATGCAGGATTATTCTGGGGACGGGTGTGTGTATGGATTGATTCCATTGGTTCCAACTGTCAGTCCCCCATTTCACATGAGAAATCCCGTAGAACGTGGGTCTTATTTTCAAGGCATGGGTCTCATTTTCCCGAAAACTGCCTCAAAACATTGTAAAAAAGTCCAAATTGATTCTCAAAATATGAAATCAATTACATGTTATCTTGATCACAGTGGCAGTGCCGCCTCTATCACAGTGCTTTGATTTGTGTTGTCATTTTAATGAGTAAGTAACAAATTTTCATAGGTTGATTTAACATCAAGGAGCACATTAAATGAAAGCGCTAATTTCCCGACAACCATATTGGTCATCCAGTCCTTTAGAACAAATAGTGCATGTTAATGAGCAAATACATACAACGACATTGATTTCCCTCTTCTCTTTTTCAGGAAAAATTATGTACAATAATTATTTTCCCCTCTTCTCCTTTTAGGAAATACATTTTTTCACCTAAAGGGCCACCCAGAGTAATGTTTGTGTGGCCTGATGGACATGATGATTGGGAAAAATTTGGGGTTGGCATTTTTTCTGGTTGATTTAAAAAGTAGGACAATCTCACAGAGGGACAGGTTGAAAAGTGTGGTTAAGGTACATTTAAAAGTCGGACAATCGCAAAATGGATCCTCCACCCAGACACTACTTCACTCAAAATGGTTTTGTGAAGAAAGTATACTTGTTTTTTGGGTAGAGAGAATATTTTACACAGTGTTGTCAGATAAATTACCCTACAAAATTGAACATAACCTAGTTCTGCAAAACCACATGGAAGACATTTTCACCTGTCACCAGCCCTACCTAAACTTCGTCGATCCAAATCCCCTCCAAATGAGCGATATATCCCTACTTTCACTACCAAATCACAACTTGCGATGCTATATAACGCGATGACATATTTGAAAAAAAACTTAAAGAATTACAAATTAAAAATGTTGAAGAAATTGCGACTACAATCCTTCTGCCACTCTGTGGCTGAATGAAGGCCATATTTGAACAAGGTAACCAGAGGTCATACATACGTCACATGGGGACCACGTTTCTTTGTTTACCAAAAGGATAATTTCCCTACCTAGTTTTCCTCCATTAAGCACTTAGTCACTGGCCCCCTGTTCGAAACTAACAAACATTACGGCTCAAGTGAATAGCAGCACATTGTACGTCCGTGCGTATATAAAAATTGGCTCAGGGTTTCAGTTTGTCAAGGTTAACCGGTATGTGACCTATCCGGATCAAAGGTCACATTTATTCAGGCCGGTTGCGAACGAATCCTGCATGAGAAAGGTGGTTTTACCCAAAACTGCTGCATTTCCGTCTTTTTTAGACACTTTTGGCAGATTAGCTTTTTCACAAGGTACTTTATTATCTAAGGAACAGATATCAACTTGGATTCTGAATTGCTTTTGATAGTTTGTTCGTCTGCAGTGTGCAAAGTTTGGCTCTTTGAATGGCCGATACTCATGCTGGTAACGGGAAAGGTATTCCGTGTGGTTTTGCAGAACTCCACAATCCGTTAATGACAACATGTTAAAAGACATAATGTGGAGTTTATGCTTAGCAGAACTTAGCCCAATACTACGCCAGTTCCAATTCGACAGGAAAATATGTGACAAAACATGTTTAAAGTAAACAACCTCCACCCTTTTGTAGTACCCCCAAACTCATGGCGCATGACCATAGATCAGCCATGTTTTTTTTTTTTGCCAGATTTTCAATATGGCATCCAAAATAGCGTGGGCTCAGGTATGTTCGTAGTTGCTTGAATCGCACACTTTAGTCTGTAAACATGCACGTTAATCAAACAATTCAATGGCCCACTATGTTTCTTTTAGTAATCAAGGTCATAGTTTCAAACACTTGGCATTCTTGTGCATAAGCCAAGTGCCTTGTTGCATAATAAAAGCGGCCACTAATGTGGGGAGGATGGGGGCACCAGGACTCGAAACAACTAAGTTGAAATTGATCTCTTTACCCCCGTGGGGGAATGTCAACGACTGTGATGATGTGTTTCCAATAAAGTGATTTGATCCTGGTTATTACTTGGTCAAGATAAGTTGTGCATCAACACAGCCAGGTTCGCCAGTTTCGTCCACAGGCGGAAAAAACCACGGTTTTTTCAGTGGTTTTTTTCCACTTGGCAAGAAAAAACAGAGTTTCTTACATTTCTTCCACTAAACGAGAAGAAAGAAACTAAAAAAAGTCATCTTTAAAATTTTTATATTTTAAAGCTAATGACTACATTTTGTTTTTAATATTCTACATTGAATGAAAATATAGTGAAAAATTTAAAAATAACCATTCAAGGACCCCCTACCTACCCCATGCACTTGCATAATTAAACTAACATTGATTCACAAGGCCTAAATTACTGGAAGAACTGATGTAGACAATTTAACACCAGCAAGGCCAAGCAGAGACTCCTTGTTAAAGATGAACCATCTTCAATTTCTTTAAACAATGTTATAGTCTCCCTAACCAAGGTTCTATCCTACTAAGCAATTACAACGTTAGACTAATAAAGAACAATGATTGGTGGTAAATTTAATGGATTTGTGTTTTTTAAAATCTTAACAAATTGGCCATACCAGACTTAAAAGCTTTTTTTGTTGCATCTACATACAACTGCGATAGTATAAGTGGGCACATGGAAAGATTTGGAAAAGGGTTACATTATCTCTGCTCTAATTTGATTGCAAACAAAGCCCAACATTGTGAACAAATTTACTATATACGTGCAGGTCTACTAAAGTGATTTATAAAACTGGAAATTAATTTTGAAAAAAAAAAAAACAGATTGTAAAGTAAACTAAGTAAAAGCCTTGATGATTTGAAGTGAAAGCAAGGTTACTATGGTGTATTTAGTGGGTGTTGTTCGAATATATTCTTTATTTCGTCCAGTTTTTCTTCCAATTTTCTTCCAGTTTCCTCCTTCCCAGTTTTTTCCGGAAGAAACTGGAAGAAACCCCGTTTTTCCAGTTCTTCCATTCTTCCGGAAGAAATAGGTTCTTCCGGAAATACGAAAACTGAACAAGCTGGTATGTTATTTTTGGTAAGTTTGTACAACATGGGGCAGAGCCCTCAGAAGAATCACTCCTTTTTTCAATAATTTATAAACAATCTACCTAAAGGGGCATTTCGTGATTTACACCCTCTTCCCCCCAGTACCTTAAAAAAAGTTGAGATTTTTATCATCTGAACTGTCAACAATAGTTTTCATGTGTACCTAATATTAAGTGACAATTCGGTTGTCTCTAAAAATTTGCAATTTGTATGTTCGGCCGTAAAATGGACAAATAATTATAGCACAATGGCTATGGGAACGTGGGAAACAGTTGCTCATAACACAAAAAACCGCAAGGTCGGGATCAACTAAAAAGTTATGAATAACCTTTTCTCAAGGGTGATCTAGCCGGGTAATGTGAACAGTGAATCTAAAACAGAAGTGCTGGAATCACAAGGCACCTTTATAAAAGTTCGCAGAGGGTCCAGGGGGTGTCATTAAAAACTCTGTGGTATTGAATTGTATATTTCTTGTGAGGGTCATAAACTACAAGCTCTAGATTGGTCAAAATTATTTCTGCTGATTCCAATCATAGGAATGATTGCAACAGCTATCTTTTGCAGGAAAAATGATCAGAAATCAATCAATCCAATCAATCATATTTGATTTTGCTCATCGCCAGCATGATCATAATCAATACAACCAGCGTGTTCTGACTGACGTGTACGGTGACCTTGAGTTCCAATATCAAAGCCGGAGTGTGGTTGACGAAATTGATTAAATTCTCAATTTCATTGTGTTATTGTTCGCGATGTAGGAGTAATATACTGAAACTACTCTGAGAATTTAAAATCATTGAAAATAATTTAGAATAAAGCACAACTAATGAGTTAAAGAAGACACACTATCAGGATTTGCTAATCAGAAAATCCAAAAATCATCAAAAGATCAATTTTTGCATGTATGTAACAAGTACACGGTATCCTAACATACCTGTGCAAATGATAGAACCAGAATCAACCTAATAGGACAATCGGGACTTTAGGTCATTACTGTCCGTTCGACACTTACTACAACACGTAATTGAATGGGGGAATCAGTTCTTGGAACACTGCCCGATTTCTCTTCCTTCTCTGTCAATTCTCAGTTGGAAAAGGTAACTTATGAGAATTCTACAGACTTTCCTTCACGCTGAACTATTCCTGCAGATTTAAAATTTTTAATTTCAACTAATTTTTTTCAAATCACTGATAGTGTCCTTTAAGGTAGAGGTCACTGTAATACTAGTATTTATTTCAGGAGCCATAAAATTCTGCCAATAAATTTGTAGGCAGATATTGTAAAGCTTTTTTAAGTATGCATTTAGACCATTGGTCAATGAAGAAGACCAATTAAAAGGGGGGATACATTAGACAAGTTTAAAGTTTCTTAAAACACCTGAATTTTGTATTGAAAAGGTTAAAATGTGCATAACTCTGGCGATTGTACCCATTTACCATGGCAGATTGATTTTTTGTAATATAATTGCATTTTTTTTGCATTGATAATGCCAATTATTTTGGAGTGTTGAATTGATAACTGCAATAAAAGAAATGATGGGTTGTTTACAAAATGGCCTCTTCAGTCTCTTAGGTGAAAAAATCAGTGTTCATTTTTATTCCATTTTCATTTTTTTTTGTTGTGATAGTTCAAATTACGAATTGTGTAAAATTTGAGGCATCAAGTGTCCATATTTTTATTTTAAGCCATATTAGAAAACTCACAGGATACCCATTTAACTACTTAGAAAGGACACCTTTTGAACAGGCAGCATGACTCCTATTTTTAATGAGTCATACAGAAACAAGACAGGGTTTTTTTTTCAGATAATGATATTATTTTTCACTTTGGTCCAAATTTATAGGCACTATCAGTGATTTTGTTAAATCAGAAAATCAAAAAAATTGTCAAAAATCAGATCTGTGCATATCTATATAAACAGGTATAGGTTTCCTAACATACCTACAAGTGCTAAGATTGAAAGCCACCTAATTAGGACAAAATATCGTGTATTTTAGTCATTTTTTTTACCCTGTCTGTACGGACACTTACTACACACATATGGATGGAAATTCACACTCTCTTCCTTTTCTGTCAATTTTTCAGTTGCAAAAATAACTTATGAGATTCTCAGACTTATCCTTCGCTTTTAGCTTGATCGCAAATTTCAAATATTTTGACTCTTTCAGATGAATAGTGTCTTTAACTATGCGTAATGAGCCTGAATTCGAAAAGGACATTTTTTGATGGTAAAGGATGATGTCTATTTAACCAATGCAGGTTTAGAATTACAATTTTAGAATTACATGCCAATTAATATCGCCTTGGGATCAACTTTAGGAATTTCCCAGGCTTGACGTAATTAACATAAACATGGTGTGTTCTACACGCGGATTCTTACTCCTGTGGGAAGCCTATACTGGCAGCTACACCAGTTACCCGCGACAGCTACTGCACATAACACCTGGGCTAATTGCGAGGTGGTAGCGGCAAGCTAGGGCTTACAAAGTACACGTTATTAGGTAAAACAGGAATGTGGCTACTCTGCTGTACCTACCCCAATGACTATCCTGTAATTGCCCACTGGGTGGAAGAAGGTGGTGTTGAGTATACAGTACCGCAGTAGACACGCAGCTAATACATAGCTACCCCGCAGTTACCACAATGCCATTTTGAGATTGGAGAAAATTCATGAAAGCGGGGCTATACACTTGGCCTCCGTTTAGCATTTTTTGAACGTTTTTTAGGAAAATTACGAAATTCAAATCGGGCAGCATCAAAAACCCCATATTCCCGCACATGTTAATAAAAAATGCACATATATGCCAAAAATATTAAAAACAACAAAATTGGCCATGAAAAATACCGCGCTCGCTGAGAGCCGGTGTAACAGTAACCTACTCCACGCGGTGCAGACAGCCTCTTGTCTGTACACTATCCATATATGCGGCAAAAATACACTGAATCCTGCCGGCGAGTGTACGTCTAAGTGGGGTAGTTAATCCATGTCACTCGGTGTAGCTGTGTGGTAACTACCATGAAAATTGGCCGTGTACTGACAACATTCGTATCACACTCTGGTACGTTTGGAATGCTGACAGTCGGATCAAATTTTACCATTAAGCCTTCAATGACATTCTATGAAATAAGCTAGTAGAATTACATATTTTGTGGATTCACAAATTAAGTTTACATGCCATAGAGAAAGTTTTATTCACTGGTGCAAAGCTGCACCGGGTAAATTCAAAGCCTGACCAATGCACCCAATCAGTGAAAAATCACAGCTGTGCAATGTTCTAAATTTTGAATAATTATGTTTTGTTAATATTACAACTTAAATTGTGTTTGAAGCTTTTGGTACAGTGGCACACTTTACAATTTTTCACAAAATTCAAATATACGCACATTTACTAAAAATGACAACAAAAGTGAAATTACGTCAGTTTGGTAGGGAGAAATCATGGCCAATATTAATCACTGAAGGTAATTAGCTACCCAGTGGGCAATCGACGCTGGACCGTCGAAAAGACGTCGAGAGTTTTAGAACTTACACCTATTTATGGTCGAAATGCAAATCGGTTTGACTTGTTTCTTAAAACGTCAATTCAATTTGCATTTTCGACGTAAATTTTTTAAAACCGTCGACCTATTTTCGACGTGCCACCGTCGTTTCGACGTCGCTCTCAACGACTATGCCCGCTGGTAAAAGTGAATATATTTTTTTAAAGAGGATGCAGAACATGTGTGCCTATCCCAACATGTACCCTGATTGTTAAACAACCTCTGTAAAATTTATATAAAACATGCACATGCAGCCAATTTTTTTCTTTACAAGGTCAATGTTTTTATGTGCTCTTGAAATAATCTCCCGGTCCAACAATCATCTCTCTCCCCTCCCCCTCTCTCTCTCTCTTTCTTAAGTTTGAGCGAGGAGATATTGAAATAAGGGGGCCATCAATAATGCAGCTACAACTCATCTCTGTAGATGCCTCTTGTCCCCATGTTTTCAAACAATATTAACCCTCTGTAATTGGTTTACAATCACTTTCCACAGGTGTTTTTCTCCAAGATCAGAAACATTTCCATTGTAACTTCCATTTTTAAAAAATCCTAGGTCGTATAACCTACAGTAAATAAGTTACAGATCAACATCCAGGCTTTCACTGCTTCCAACTCATTGAAAACCCTCGACTACAAGAAGAAAACGTCGTGGAGAGCAACTATAAGTTTAGTTTTTGTGTCGCCTGCCCAAGGCAGGAAGGGACACATAGGGATCACTTTGTCCACTGTTGTTGGTGGTTGTTTTCGTGATGATTGGTCTGTGTTGATGTCTGTTGTGAAAAAGGTAACCTTTGCATGTAATTTCCACATACTTTGATGGATTTAAACCAAACTTGGAGTCAAAGGGCAACTGCATCCACCACTGTTGTGAGGTCAAGGTCAAGCCAAGGTTCAAAGGTCATGTGAGGTCAAGTTGGTAAAATGGACTGAAAATGTAAATTGACCTCATATGAAAAGGTTGAAGTTCATTGGAAACCAAACTTGAATAATAGGGGCCAAAACATGGGATCCTTATTTGTTTGATGAGGTCAAAGGTCACATGGCCAAGTCAAAGGACATTGGGTCAAGTTGTAAATAGCTGAAAATGTAAAAATTGACTCATTGAAAACGTGAAGTTCAATTGGAACCAAAAATTGAATCATAGGTTTGCAACATGGGATCCCTCATTTTGGTTGATAGGTCAAAAGGTCACATACCAAGGTTCAAAGGTCACATTACCAAGGTCAACGGCCGTGAGGATCCAGTGGTAAAATGGGCTGAAAAATGTAAAATGACCTCATTTGAAAAGTTGAAGTTCTCAATTGGAACCAAACTTATCATAGGTGCAACATGGGATCTCTCAGTTGTTGATGAGGTTGAGGTCACATATCCAAGGTCGAAGGTCATGTTAGGCCTATCATTCCACTAACCGCGACGGCAGGCGACACAGCGGTCCGAGGACCGATGTATTTTAATTAATCTGCTTTTATAAAAGTCATCTATTGAAAGGCTCAAGTAAGGGTTAAGATGACTTAGTATGGAATCAATGTCGACATAAGGGGTTGTTTCAGTACTTCTTGTACCCCATATTGCTTGATATTGCAAAATTGAAAAAAGGTCACTATTTTTAAATAGTTTAAAAAAAGTAAATGTATTGCAGTGATTACATCATACTTGTCAGAATCAGTGAAAATAGGCATCGAGGTTCTTTCCTCAATACTCAGAATATGCATTTTGCCTTTGGTCGGCTACATTATGGGACCATTGGACTCATACAGGAATCTGCTTACTTCAAACGATGTTGATGTAACAATTGCATTGTCTTTAGGCAGACTGCAGAACCTTCCATTGAAAAATATATGTTCACATAAATAATTTCATTTCGATCAATTCGTATGAGAACCTCCCCAAGTGACGTAATACCCCACAATGCTCATTCCTTCTTTTCGTCTTGGGTGCGACAAGATCGGTAACGTTAAGGATTTACGCTCCCGTTATTTGTCGAAAAATAAATTTTTGGTCAGATTTTAGCCACTAGTGTGGGCATGAACCTTGGAAAATCTGTTTTTTGTGAAATGTCATTTATTACGTCCCTGGGACTGTAGTTTTGTATTTTTTGGTATTTTTAGGAGCGTTTGATGCTGGACTGGATGGCCGCACCGATTCCGAAACTACAAATCTGCTATCAGTCGATCCACAGGGGTTTGATGATGGAAACCAGAACTTACTTAACAACTCTGCCGCCATCAAGCTTCTACTCGATGGGATGTTTAACACCAGACCCGGAGAAGGGATGTTTAATACCAGACCTATCCTCATGGAACCTCAACAAGGTGTTGGACCACCTTCGCGGAGCCCTGTTGAGCCTATGGAGGACGCTACCTTGGCCAACCTGACGTTGAAGACACGGCTGTTCCTTATCTTCTGGCTCGGGACGCGCAGTCAGAAGCTGCATGCGGCTAGCCGTAGGCGATTGCTTTCCAGTTCTCCAACGCCGTTGCTACGCTTTACTTTCGCCAGGGTTTCTCGCAAACAACGAGTGTAGCGCCTTCTCAGCATCCCTGTCTCCTCCGAAGATTAAGCACGGTTTCTTATCTTCGGGAGGACAGATTTGGTGTCCTGTTCGCGCCATAGAATGTTATGTTAAGAGGACGCGCCCCATCATGGGGACCACGAGCCAGCTCTTCATCAAAACGGTTGCCCCTCACGGTGCCGCCGCACGACATGCTACGCTAGCTAGTTGGGTAGTTTGGATTATCACAGACGCCGGCGGCTGTTCCAATAATTCCGCGAATGTTCGCGCTCATTCACACCAGAGCTATTGCGAGCTCTTTCGGCCTTTCAGCGCGGCGTCTCCCTTGCCGAAATCTGCGCGGCGGTTTCATGGCGCTCCTCAACTACTTTCACCACAACGTACCTTCAACACGTCAACCCAGAAAGAGCTAGATTTGCCCGAGCTGTCCTACACAGATCGAGCTCTCAGGACAATTAATGGTAAGTGCAAATCTCTACGTTGCCCAGGGTGTCTTGTGATTTTTGCGCTTGTTGTTTAGGTCTTCGAATTCGAATTGCTTGCAATTCGAATTCATTTCGATTCACGCAATCCTGATGTGACATTTTGCATCCTGCACCGCCTCCTAGTACCTGTGCTAATCTGGCGATGTTAATGCAATTTGTTACATCAACATTGGATTGAAGGTAAGCAGATTCCTGTATGAGTCGTGTAAGAACAATGTTGTTCTAATGACTCGTAAGGAATGCTTGCTTACCTTCTCCGATGTTGATTCCCGTCCCGTCTCGCCCCCTGCAGGATGTTGATCTTGTCGAGGGTAAGACGAAAAGAGGAAGA
Source organism: Ophioderma brevispina (assembly GCA_023653785.1). NCBI lineage: Eukaryota > Metazoa > Echinodermata > Ophiuroidea > Amphilepidida > Ophiodermatidae > Ophioderma > Ophioderma brevispina. The sequence continues at coordinate 28,825 of JAMKCH010002568.1, read as the reverse complement.
GGATTGTGGGTATGACGTCACTTGGGGAGGTGTTGTCATACAGGGTGATCGAAATGAATATATTTATGTGGGAATATATTTTCATGGGAGGTTCTGCATCTGCCTAAAGACAATGCAATTTGTTACATCAACATCGGAGAAGGTAAGCAAGCATTCCTTAAGAGTCATTAGAACACCATGTTCTTACATGATTCATACTTCATCTTAGTCATATCATCAAATCCGATGAGTTACAATACCATGTATGTGGATGATTCACAGTTATATACATACTTTGCCTTTTTTTGGTAGTTGCCTATGCATTTAGAATTAATTGCCTGATGTGACCAGGAAGTGTAGCACTGTTCAAATTTCAAGAATTAAACTGTACTGCATTTTTCGGCCATGTTCTTGTAAAGTGCTACAATCTAGGTAAGGTGGTGCTATAGAAGTTATTGTTCATTATAAAAATATTAGTCCAAACAATGTGTCAAAACTTTGTAACATTTGCAGCCAGAGTCTTCCATGCCAAAATGGGCAACCTTCTTATTACATTGTGGCAGTTTGGCAATCCTTCTATCTGTAGCCAAGTTACAACAACCAGTCGATTGTATGATAAAATAATTATACAAAATGATACAAAGATGATATCATACTAATATCTTATTACTGGGTATTATTCACGCGAATGTTGAAGAACCCTATCATTAGTTTCAGAAGAAACAATAGGCCAGATGGAAAAGTTGTAATTATGTAAATTGATACAGTATACATGGTGTAGTGTGTTGATACAGTAACTCAGCCATCTGCATTGATGAATTATACAGTTAAACTCTGCCAAGCAAATCATACACAAATTATTGAGCCATGTAATAAAAATCCAAGGGCTTGAAATGATACAAATTTATGACCTACATGGTAAATTATTATTTTTAGTCAGTCATTATTTAGTACATTTACCTTGCAAAGTATTTTAGGTAAGAATTTTCTCTTTTAGTGAAAATTTGAGCTGTTGAAAATTTTGAGTTGTCAGATGACTGTATAAACACGACATAGTCCATCTGCCGCCTTGGTACTATGCTAAACAATTTGCTGGTAGGACTGGCACCCGCAGAATTGTCGTCCCCAGGATTGAAAATTCTGTGGGGGCTTAGAGGTGCAAGAGATGGACACTAAAAAAAAATTGAAAGTACTGATTTTTGCCCTGATGTAAAGCTTTCCATCAAAAATTTCCCATCTGAAACTATTGAGATTTTTTTATATCAGCTGAACCATTAAGCTATCTGCTTAATCTTGCATGCAAATTTGATCTACTGTAAGAAGAAATTCCTAATTGTGTATTTTATGTCCGTAAATGGACAGGAATTACAACACAGTGGACTATGGTGGCGTGATACAAATATTTGCTCATAACATCAAAACGCATAGTCAGAATCATCTGAAATTTTAGAAATATCCTTTTGTCATGCATGTCTAGTGAGTAAAACATAAACAACAAATAAGGTGTTAGGATTACAAAATGCAGGGGGGCCAAGTGGCTAAAATTACACAACAGGCTATTATTTAACATGATTTTCATAAAATTTGGTGCTTCAGCACCAAATTGTTAATAACAACACTACACAAAGCAGACAGAATTCCAATATGTTCATTTAAAAGTTCAATTTATGAGGTATTGTTTGAAGTACACAAACTAACAGGGCATCATGAAGAGGATATTTATCGAGAAGTACAAAAAGTACAGATTTTCACATGCAAAAGAGCCCTGAATTACTGAATTGAGAAGAAAAAGAGCACTTTTTAGCAGCGCATGCTGAATTGAGCTAGGAACTTTATCATTTCCCATACACCATTGTATGTAAATATGGGATGCTAATTAGGCATTATACATACTCACACCAAAAGAATAATTGGTTGCACTGATAAGAAAAAATGACCGACCCCCAAAACGTGAAAATCTCAGGTCGCATAAAAATAAAAATTTTTAATGTCAACGTAATTACATCCTTTCGAGCTCCTGTCTGTATCTTTAGTTGAATTTAATGTAGACTCATTTAGTCACCTTCAATATACATTTTCTAGCTATAACCTTTTAAAATTCATATTTTTAGGTTTTTCAAAATTGTTTTAGTTGTCAGAAAAGGAAGAATTTTAAAAGTGGCTCAAAAATGCAATCAAAAGTGGAAAAAATTGCATTTTGTATAGCCTTATACATGTATACAAAATATAAAATTTCTTCAATTTTCTCTCAAATGATAGTCTAGAACCATGGAAAAATACAGTATTTACATACAAAAATAACATACCACAAAAGAGATAGAAGCCTATAAGAGGCTAAAGACATCCAGTAATTTGTAGGCCAAATTTGGGGTTTGTCGTTATTTTAATCGGCAAATGTGTCTATTACATGAATATCATAGACTCGTACTCATTGATACTAAAACCACAAAGGTTACAGACTGGTCAAACAGGTGAATGATGTGGAAATCAACTCCAACGCATGTTTTCTTGTGTTTGACGCCATGATCCTGTGTCTGCTTAATAAAATCACTCCGGAGTGATTTTATTATAAAATTGTTCTGTTTACCACTAAGGGTGCTGATTCGGGCTTAATCATTTCAGGTGAGGACTAATATAGCTTTACAACCATGCAAAAATATATATTTTTTTAATCTTTAAGGTGCACTTTTTCCAAATGTGCCAGTGTCTCTTAAAAAATGCAGTTTGAAAAAATAAAAGCAAATTGGTATAAATTTGAAATCAAATGTAATGATACCGGTAGAAATAAGTAAGCAAGTGAAGAGAAGATTTGTATCTGATACTTCCCATCACACTTGCGACAAGTGAATCCTATCCATGTTGTTCATACATACATGTATGGCCAATTATGTGGAAACGCAAACCTATTATAAATGTGATAAATTGATCACTTGATCGTCGTACGAAAAACCTGAGCGCAACACCAGTTTGCAAGTAGACAAAAAGCCTAGTTGGCACATTAAATTCATGTTGTTTTAATTTGTGAAGAAAGCAAGTATTAGCAATCTAAGATTTAAAATGAAAAGAGCAGCTGCGACAGTAGTGGTACTGCCTAGAAACTTGATGGGAAAAACCTTTGACCTTAAAGATGGGTTTGTCAATTGGAATGGATCATGGCTGTGAACAAATTAAAGGCATCTGGGTTGTGCGTTAAAAGAAATTTGAGCTTGTGTAATGATTACTGGCTTGTGATTAACGTAAAGGGAATTAATATCATTTTTATCCACCTGGCTTGTATAAAATGGATAATGTCACAGTGTTCGATCTTATATATGCAAAAAGTCACCAACACGGATATCGTACATGTTTTAAGTGATATAGCATATATATAACATTGTAGGCTGAGAGGTCAGAGGTCTTTGTGAGAGAAGCTTGTACTCTATAGATATTCATAAGTACACAGATTATACGTAATGTTTTATTTTTTTTCCTTTGGATAATTAGATGGCAGATTGCTTGCTATCTACTGAAGATAGCATGTTGTAGAATTTGGTAGACCATGTTATAGTTTGGAACAAGATTACATGTATATGCTTTGATGAAAATAAACAGATGCACAAACAATGACTCATTGCAGGCATGCAAACACATGCCACATTAGAAATGCAGTCCCCCTACACAACGCACACACACACACCCACCCTCACACCACACACACACACCACACACACACAATACACCACATGTTAAAGGCTTCATTCGGTGTACATGTACTAATTGGCAAGGGCACCAAAATCAATAAAATCAGCTTGCAAAACCAACAATGCTGATGGCATTTGAGATTCACACGTACAGTAGCATACTCGCTTCTTTTTGAAGCCATGTGAGCAAATACTACTATACTGTGAAAGTAATCGAGAAAAATCCATACAATATTGATAATTCAATTCTATTGGAAATCTTAATCAAAATCATAAGGGCAATTCAGTTAATTTTTGCTTTTTGTGTTGAAATTATTGCAACAATTTAATATGGAACTTCACAGTCCTTGACACCAGTTAACATAATCAATTCAATGAGCTTCTTTTAAGTAAGGTTGTGGCTTATTAATCAAAATTGAGTGAATTATTAGACCTTTGACTTAGCTAAATATCACAGATGTATTCAATAAGATAAGTTTATCTTCAGGAATGTTTAGTCCAGATGTCTGAAGTTGGGAAAATGTTGCACCCACAGCAACACCACTTTTAACCCCGAGGTCTATTAGCCGATTTCATTGGTTATACCTATTGTTATATGATGTATTTAGCCAATCGGAGACATTGTAAGAAAAGCTTAATGGTTTGTACAGATATACATAGGTGGGCTATTTTCATTGGTTATTCAGAGGTTATGTCATGCTATATTAATGAAATGAGCCAATTAGAGATCCTGTAAGAACTTGGTAGACCTCAGGGGATTCAAATGAGAGATTTCGGTGCATATTACAAAACATTGTGCCCTAAAACCTGGGACCAGCTATCAGCTATACTAGGTATTGGCTAGTCATGTTTATAATTCAAGTATGTTACAACTACACATGATTCAACACTCTGTTACATGCAGTATTGGCGACAGCTGCATGCGTGAAATACTTTCAGTGTATATGGTTCATTAATAGTTCAAATGCCTTGCCGAGGGGCTCAACATATGGTTTAGAAAACATTCAGGGTGGCATGTGAGTGTGTGAAAGAGTTGGATATCAAAATGTGTTAGGTTTGTTTTGTTGATGGTTGATGATATGTTCATATGCATGTATTGATATGCACAAAATTAAACAAATTTTGATCAGGCACATTCATGAGTGCACAAATTGATGCATGACATACATATCCCTTGTATGTGTACTATTAAGGAGCTGTGGGCACTGTACACATATCCGACTTGTGTTTATAAATTAACCCATCACATTCAGCCTAGAACTATCTCAAAACCGATATCAAGTCTTGTTAGCAGATGTATTAAATAAAATGAAGAGTTTACGCAGGAAGTCTGCAAAGGGCAAGGTCTGCGTAGTTGCTACATCCCACCAATTCCAAACCCAATGCTCTACACAGTCACTAAAGCGATTATGGATCAGCAGATCCCAGGGGTAACCCTTTACTCTCTTCACCAAGAGTCTTTTACTTTGAAGAATGAGCATTGTAAATGGCTGCCTCGTGAAATTTCTGATTTAAGCTGAGATGAGAGTGGAGCGTGTGCCGTGAGGGTGGGTTACATTGAGTATGGAAATTGAAGGATTAGAATTTGCATGATTAAAATTACTGTAGCACAGAAACTAAATGGATCTATTTAGGAGCTCTAAATTTCAGAATTTTGTTTCTCAATAGGATTATCACTGTGCAAAAATGAAGGAAAGTGAATCTAAAGGAAAAACAGATGATCATACTGGTTGTGCTGGTATGGAACATCGTCATCTCAGATTCATTTAAAACTATCATCTACATGTCTTTTATTTGCAATCTCAAGACCACTAAGGCTAGGATCGTGAAAACTTTTGTTGGTAGTGACCCCTCATAGAGGTCTACTTCCAGTTTGATAGAGAGTGAATGACCTTAAGGTCATCAACTATCAAAAGTTTTTACCCTCAGCCATCACAAATGGCCCAGGGGTCTTGTTGTGATCAGGTCTGTGGGTGTGTCAAATCAGACAACCCGAGCTTATCGCGAAGCAACAACAGAAGCTACCAATCAAGAAAACTTGTTGGTGATGACCAATAGAGGTCTGATGAAAGTTCAAAATGAGGAATGCTATGACCTCATTTCAGGGCATGGACCTCATGGGTCAATTTTACAATTGGTTATGTGCAACAATATCTCAAAAACACTGAACAGGTTTTGAGGATGACCCCTATAGGCGTATGTGTAGGTCCGCGCAACAAGTTTGAAGAGGAAGGACCTTTGCCTCATCAAGCAGGGTTACAACGTGTCCATTTGAATGGCTTCAGGCAAGGGTTTTCAAGCATTAAGATTTGATATTTATGTAAGCAGCAGATTATTTTACAATAGACAGCTGTTATAATTAGTTGTAATTTGTAAGCAAAAACCTACAGTTTTGCCCATCTCATTATAATGTTAATTTCAGTTTTAGAACACAATTCCCGTTAAGTAGCACTGCCTATCAGCTAGGGATGGCAGCAAACTGTTCATACATGGAAGTGTCACAAATGTGATCATGTCACAGTGAAACTTTCTACACAACAAGCAGTGCATTGTGAGTTAACAACACTACACCCGGGGGGTGGGGGTCTCAGGATTTGTTGGGTACCCATGCTCACTCCAGGGGTTCTGTAAGGACCATACCGGACCAATTTTCAGTGTAACTAAATATACCATATTTAAGGGACCCATTTTTAGGGAAATTATACTAGTTTCATGGTATATATATGCCCCTAACGGGACCGATTGTAGTGAATTATACACCCTCACTACGCGAAAAAGATATAACATTTAAAATATTCCAATATAGAAGAAAAATAACACCTAAAGTTACTACTTGCAAACGAAAAAAAATGATACACTCCAAGTTATTTTGCTGATGTGTTAGGCGTAATTTCTATTGTAAATCCAATGACCCAGTCACAATTCACATTGAATTTGATACCCCCAGCAGGACTAGAACTTGGGATTTTTTTGTGAATTTGATACCCCTAGCCGTAGTTCCGCATTGCAGCTAGTCCTGCTTTTTTTTTGAACCAGCATGGGTACTCGACCAAAATCCAAGAACCTCCCCCTTCCCGGGACTACGCCTAGACTAGCGCATGTCAGAGCGTCAATATTGGTCGATTCCAACAAAAGGTCCCCATGATAGCATGGATCCAATAAGCAAAATCGGCATTAAAGAATGATGATGCATTTTGGGTACTCTCACGACGTCACGGGCGTCCTAAAATCTGAAAAAAAATGACGGAGGTTGGCTGCAGTCTTCAAACAATGACACTCGCCGTTGCCACAAAAATGCTTGTTATGAGTTTTTTGTGCGTTTGGTCTTTATACCTTTTAACATTGTATATAATGGAAGAAATTTTACTTCAATTAGAATCGAGTAAAGTAGTAAAACGCAAGAAAAAATCAAAATGAATTCATGTAGCGGGCTAAGTTCATTGCATTGGAGAACTACAGCAACTTCGTTCTGCTCGAGGTGAGGAATCCTGACCTCACACACAAATCTGACCTGCACATGCGGCAGTCAAACGGAAGTCATAATGGCGATTAGGCTTATTGGCAAAGAGTTCACCTGATCCACTAAACCCCATGTGGATCACTGCTGATTTTGATTGGTTGATTTATGGTCATTGAGCTATTAGCCAATCAGAGCAATCGGTACGGCAAGTTTAAAGATACAGATATAGAGTCTTTTTGATATTGACCTTTTTATGCTCACATCTGGTAGATCAGGTAATGGAGCCACGTCAGGATATTAGTAAAAGGAATAGTTGTAGTCATCAGAGGTTAGTGTGCCTCAACAGATTTTGCACACACTTGTTGAATGTCTATAGCTTAATTGAGGGGCTATTTGTTAGACCATTTTTGAAGCTTCAGAAGCACTTTGTCCAATGAGAAGTATTGTAAAAATCGTCTCCAAGAAAATATTCTAATCAAAAAAACAAATTTCATTTTCAAATTAATAATGCCAGATTTTAAAGGTGGGTCACCCAATCATGGTCGGTTTTTCATGTTTTCTAAAAAATTCTCCCTCACATGAAGCAAATTGCCAAAAAAACATATTCAAATTGGAGGTAAAATTCAGTATAGCTGTTGCTGGGTAGTAGCGGCAAAAAAATGTTTTACTGAGATTGCCCACAGGACGATGTGTGTTAATTAATTAATGGGTTCAAAAATGAATAGATGTTTTAGTTCAATAACAGCAAAAGGGACACATTTCCTGTACTTTAAATTTCACTGGGGTAATGAGAAAAATTAGAACTTTCTTCTGATAACCAATTCTCATTCTCAAACACCTAAACTGTTCCAATTCCAAATTTTTGCTTGAATTGGTGTTATTAGTAGCAGACATTTCTTGAAAAGTGTGCATTTGTGCGAGATGGGGGAGTTTAGTGTGTGTGTGTGCGTGCGTACGTGTGTGTGCATACGCGTGTGTGCTTGTGTGCATAGCTTGACCCATATATTCTTGTAACCTAGCTACTCAAATCATCCAATATTACGTAATATTTTGTCAGACGAATCGGAGCAAGACTTGTTTGGGGTTCACAGATTGATTCATATGTGACCTTTGACTCTACCAGGGGGATTGCAAGTTTTAACTTGTTATATTTTTGCATTTAGGTTTTGGGGAAACCTAAGCCAAACAAATGCAAAATGCAATTTAAGGGAAAAAACACATGAAAAAATATCTTACTGTAGAGTTAGGCGAGATGAAATTTCCTGCCATCAAGTCTCAGAATGAATATTAGTGATCTAGTTATTAAAAAGCAAACAAAGCAAATATATTGTACATGTTCCAATGTAGTGTAAACCTTGGGAGCTCACAAGATACAGGCATATAGTAATGACGATTTCAATCTCTGCTTTCAGCTTCTTAACCTAAACAGTGTGCAATTTTACTTTGCAGACCCCTGGGGGACTCGCTACAAATGAATGTACAGGGACAAGCAGCAACATGTTTCTCAATGTTGTTTTTTCAAGTATCAGATTGACCCCCTTTTAAAACAACTTAGAATGCATATTGTTCAGAATTTTCTTATTTTTAATCTTACGTAATAAATTTTCCACTTTGCTTTAAACTCTAGAAATCCTGTAATTTTAGCTAACAAATTTTGGAAAATGTAAGAATTTGGTCAAATTTTGGTTAAAGTTTGCTTTAAATCTCTGCCAAAATGTTGGCCTGGCTGGAGTATCTATATGTCCCCTATTGGTGTATATTCAGGCCCTATTATTTGTTCAGGGAGGCACATACTATCCAAATTCTGTGTGCCGGTCACAGCTGTTTGAAAGTGTCATTTATTATGACAAAACCAGAATAAAACCAAAAACATAATTGGCGACACACTTTTGATTATTTGGATTATTTATTCCACTAACTGCAGCTTGTGTAAGTTTTACAAAATTTCATTGCGGGCAAATACGATTTTTCTTTAAAATCTAGTTTAACCTGTCTCTCTATGGAGTATCGGCATATATAGAGGGTGCTATAACATACAAATCATGACCTTTGTTGGCCTATCTGGCAAGATTCCCGCAAAGGATTTTTCTGATTTTTTTTGGGGTAATAGCTCTTCCATGTCCCGACTTATAACAGTTAAAATTGTGTCGTCACTGCTTAAAATTGCTCTAAAAATAAGAGACGATTTGCATGAGATCAAACAGCTGTGCTGTGTGTGTTAACAATTTGGTTAATCTTTTACAAATTGCTCAAGCATGGATGCCTAAACACCATTTGCCAGCAAACTCATGTCATAGCTGCACTAAGGTCACATATCAAGGTCAGAGGTTAATGGAGGATAACTTGTGCAGAGAGTTAAGGAAAGGTGGATCGCGAAAGCAGATGACACTAGTGATTCAAGAAGTGCTTTCACTATGAGCTAGTAAAATCTCAATTCCCTTTGCACAGTTCAGTACCTTCCATTCACCATTGTATTTAGAAAATACACCCCCTGGTTTTTGGGTATGATATATGATTCCCACATCACACAAGGTCAGTTCATGTCAGTATATGTATAAGTGCAACCCACTGAACTGTGTCCTTGGTAGATGAGCATATTGTAGCTCATAGTGTTTGTTGTATAATTCAGGCTACTGCCCCATCCCTATTGATGTAAGTTCAGGCCCCTATTGTTGTAGATTTAGGCCCATATTCAGTTCAGGCCAGGCCCTTGCCCCTATTAATATAATTCCAGGTCCCTACTGGTATAAATTCAGTGTTCTTTTGGTATAACTTCAGACCCTTATTGGTCAGGCCCCTATTAGTATGGCAACTATTTGTCTAAATTCAGGCCCCTATTGGTCTAAATTAGGCCCGTATTGGTCTAAATTCAGGCACCCCTTCCAGACTTGGAGAGGCATGTAGCTATGGAAGCCAAACTTGAGTACCTGTCTCTCAAATCCGGATGGGAAGAAGTAGGAAAAAAATAATAAATATTTACACGGCCCTCGGTAATACACTGTGGGATTCCGACATAATAAACACTTCAATCAGTGCTTTTCTACTACTTAACCCAGACAACCTATATTACTCATAAACTAAAAGAAAAACTGCTAAAAAAGAAGCTAAAGATAGAAACCGCCACTTTTTTCCACATTGACTATTCAAGCACAATTTCAAGTTTTTAGCCGACAGTCCTCCCCAGGCGCTCATCTCCTTGAGAGAACGTGATGGGTTTGACTTGCTGTGTGTAAACCATTGACCTTTTAGTAATTGCCAGTCTTGGTGAGAAATATGATATGTTGCTGGCTGCTGGGAGCTTCTCTACTTGAATCTTGTGTCTTTTTTAGCTTGTTAAGGGCAAGGTGGGTTGCTGATTTATAATGTAAATTTATCAAAACAATGTAATTGTTTTAAGTTTTTTTTTTACATTTTTTGGTGACTAGAGCGAGAGCACAGCAGCCGACACCGTCCCACTGAGCTTTTGTTCTGACTGTCATTGTTCAAATAGTCTCTTCAACAGACTTTAGTAGACATCTGTGGAAATTTGATATCCAGGTTTTAAAACAAATGTGACCGGGTGGAAGTTTTTCTGTCTGACGGTTTTGGGTGGTATAAGAGGAACTATTTTAGACAAACAATTTCCTACATGGTCTTTTTTTTTATTTTTCTTATGAAATCCGAAATAAATGTCTGTGTTTCAATGGCAGCAGTGCATGACCTGATGTTAGTGTAATCCATGCACAGAGGGACATTGCCGACTGCTTTGGAGTGAGTAAGGTACTGTATAACATGATTTTACTCAGATATTGGTACAAAATTCAAGACTACACAAAATGGCAGGTTATTTTTAGTGAAATTTTTATGCTACACAAGTAAGGATGATGGGAGGGAGGATGAAGGGTGTTGCTGGAATATATCAAAAAAGGGTATATTTCCAATTGAACTTATCATATGCATTCTGTTTTTATTTATTTTTATTAATCTAAATTTCCGTGACTATTTCCAAGGTTAAATGGAATCATTAAATCTATATGTATTTAAGAAATAAAAATGGGAAGATATTCTTTTGAGTGTTTTTTTTTTGGCAAATATGCATCTGGTGCAAAATTTGTAGTAAATATGACTCCCTCTTCCATCATGGATGTATGTGTGTGGTATTTCACATCTTCAGTAGATAGCTATTTTGCATTTGTATACATAGTAAATATGGCTCCTTCTTCCATCATGGTTGTATGTGTGTGGTATTTCACATCTTCAGTAGATAGCTATTTTGCATTTGTATACATAGTAAATATGACTCCCTCTTCCATCATGGATGTATGTGTGTGGGATTTCACATCTTCAGTAGATAGCTATTTTGCATTTGTATACATAGTAAATATGACTCCCCCTTCCATCATGGATGTGTTATACCGAAATCGGGGGGACTCGCTGGATAAATTATTTGCTGCGGAGTACCGGGAAGAACTCGATGAGAGATCAAAGCTTGGGTAACGGATTGGTTAACATATCACATCAGATCTTAGTCTGGTAAGGGTTCTAAATAATTTCAATACACAACTAGTGGTTCAACCATTTCTTTGGGCGTTAGAACGGCCCGTAACATGTGCGCATACATCACATCAATAAATACCATATCAAAACACCATGTACATTTAAATAATATTTATTACTTAGTTCACCTTCAACAGCATATGCAATTTGTTTCCTGTTGCAAGACATACACAAGTAAAACTAACATGTGAGTTAGGAATATACAAATTCCATTGACAAATTGTAATGCGAGAAAGTTACTCGCCTAAATCCTACATGATTAGGGAGCCTCTACACCAAGAGATGCTGCTGAGAAGAAGAGCACAGTCAAACTACCACGAGAGAAAACCTGCAGATAGTTTTATTACCCGAGACGAGTCGCCTAACAAAGAACACAATAGGCGACCCTGAAGATTATCGACTGAGCAATTCATTGTTAGCATCTCTTATCGTGCATGTAAAAAAATATATACGTGAATTAAATGTCACGAGTAGCGAGAGCGTTTATTTTGAAGATAAAAATTATCGTCACAACAGTTGTATGTGTGTGGTATTTCACATCTTCAGTAGATAGCTATTTTGCATTTGTATACATAGTAAATATGACTCCCTCTTCCATCATGGATGTATGTGTGTGGGATTTCACATCTTCAGTAGATAGCTATTTTGCATTTGTATACATAGTAAATATGACTCCCCCTTCCATCATGGATATATGTGTGTGGTATTTCACATCTTCAGTAGATAGCTATTTTGCATTTGTATACATAGTAAATATGACTCCCTGTTCCATCATGGATGTATGTGTGTGGTATTTCACATCTTCAGTAGATAGCAAATTTGCATTTGTAAACTTTCACTTTGAAACATGCTATGCAGAGAGACCTGTGGTAGCTGTCCAACATTTTACTTCAAAAGCAGTGTTAGTTTGAGTCATCTCTGTGTGTAATATTATATGAACTTAGTCTAAAGACTTCCTTGAAGGATTATTTGCCTGATTGATTACTTTCTATAATCCCTTGTTTATCTGTAAACATTGTAATGGCCAATATCGCCTTAAATTATAATGCAATGTATCTTTCCTTGAGTCGGTGGCCCTTGGAATGGTTCTTAAGGTGTTGCAGTTACCTGAAGAACCATTTTGGGAACCATTAACCAAAGACTTGGCATTATAGTATGTTTAATGGTAGTCAATCTCATTACTATGAACAACTCACAAATTAAAGAGCTTACTGTGGTCCACTGGTTAGGGTATATTCCTTTTGGAGTTGGGTCAGGTCCCCCTTAGGGCCACTCGCTGGGATATAATTAAGTTCTATATTCTGCATTTAATTTGTATAAGAATTACTGATTAAACTTTGAATCTGCTTTTTCGCTGTTATTTGGACTTGGGTAAACAAACTCTGAAAATACCTTGTCCTTTGGAAGGGAAGAGTTGCTGGTTACACGTACATGGAAAGTCACACTCGCCAGTACATGTAAATTGCAGTCAATTTCGGTAAGAATACTTTAAAATGGTAATATTTGCATGTGACATTTTGTTTCTGCAATTTTGAGCACTTTCACTTATTCTTAAATTTGCCCTTTTCAGCTGCTGGCTGCCCTACGTAGACTTGCACACAAAATAAACACTTTTGTGTGTTCTTTTTAAATTTTGCGCTTGCTCAGAAGCATACAAAAAACACAAAAATTACCAATATTTCCACTTCTACGGTAGGCTGTAAACGCTTGTCCCAAGCCATCGCATCCTGATACCTTGGGCTTCATTGGAAAGCAGTGTTCTGAACACTGAATGATCCACCCCAAGCTAAATAAGACTGTATGACTTAAGATCACTAGGAAAATTAAGTTGTTTTACTTAACCATAAAAAAGATAACTTATTTAAGGCTTATAACAACCATGATGCCAGCTTTAGAAATAATCATCTTGAGATAAGTACTCTTAATTTATTCGCAATTTTGTCAAATCAATTTGGTTGCATGCTATTAATAAAAATGTATTTAACTGCAATGAAAAGTGCAATTTTTACAACCCAGACAAATATAAATTTAACACATTGCTTCCACTGTAGTAATAAATATGTTATTTGCGGGCTTCATACTTACTTTGACGTAGACTCAATACAAATTGATCCTTCTCTGGGATGAGAACATCCAAATATACTCCTAAAATAATTACCTTACCCAAAAGGGTGGTTCACCCGTGGGACTATTACCCAACATGCACCACGCCATCCATCGTTCCTTCTCTATATTTGGGACTCTACCATAAGGTTGTGTTTTTCTGTGCTATTAAGGTATTGATCTAAGCGGGGTATTTTTCAGGTATATAGTGTATTTGCACAGATTAGACCTGGCAGCTCCTTTTATACTCCCTCGCTGTGTTTCCCTGTTTGGATGTATTTAGGGTCGGGAGGAAGCCCTTTTTATTTGGTACTTTTGCCGACGTGTCGAGTGCATATTTGACCACCTTGCGTTTCACGGGACTGCTATATTCGTCTCCCGTGATTTCATTCCTGATTCCCTTTCATCATGTCTTACCTTATACTGTTCTTATTTTACACAGTGTTAAGGAACGTTTATATTAGTTATGTTCAGGGAAATAGTTGTTTTGGCTTATAGATTATTTCCATTAGTGTTACTTTTATGAATTTACATGTTTTTATTTCCTTTCTATTGGGATGATGTGGTGAATATTAGCGACAGATTCTGACATTCGAGATCGTCACGCTTCGAGAGGTCAGCATATGCATGGGAAAGTAAGCCTGGTAAGTCTTGGATCGGTCTCACCCCAAATCTGAACGGCCAAAGGCCTGGCTGCAGGGAATAAGGTGACCAAACAGAGATCCGAGAATCAAAGGTCTGGGGCCGTGAAGGTTTCAGATTTGACAATCGATTCGTAATCTCTTCACAGAGGAGCCATTCGTTGCTGAAGCTTCGACTCTGCCGACGACACGTTGAGAATTTCTCGGGCATTTTAGTCCGGTCTTTAGTCGTTTTCCCAAAACCCTATCGGCATAACTGTTGGGCATGAGGTAAATAAACAGAGCCTGAGCTCTTAGTCTGGGGGGCCGAGTTCCGATGGCGATAAATTTCGGGAATCTCTTCCTAAGAGAGCGTCGTCGCTGAGCTTTGGTCTTCCGACGCCATTTTCTGTCGAAATTTCTCGGGTTTGGTGTCCGAGTCTGTTGGTCCTGGTCGTGCCAGTTCCATCACTTCTATTGCCGTTTCTTCCGAGTCATTTTCAGTGGCAATCGGGAGTTTTCGGCCACCGTTAATCGGTTGTTTCCACGCCTCCCTGTGCTTCGTCGTTTCGTTTCGGGAGGGAAGGTGGTGCACACACCTGTTAGCAATTTTATTGCCACAATAGCTTCGGCCCGAAGATTTCCGATGCCTAGGACTCGGTCGATCAGCAGTGAGTGTATAGTCCAAGGCCCACGAGCTTTGTAACTGCTCAGCGCCCAGGTAATTTCTTTGTTGCAGAATAACTGGTGTCTGTTTGTTATACCTTAGGGTAATCTGTTTCTTACGAGTTTTTCGAGCAAATTCCTCGGAGTTTCGGCCGCCGTCTCTTCGGCTGTTAACACTTAATGCTATTATCTCGGAAAAGTGTTTCGCCCACCTATTAGCTACAGTATTGATTCAATAGTTCGGGCGGAAGTGTGTCGATTCATCTGGTGCTTAGGTCGTTCGGTAGATCAGTTGTTTCGACCGGGGCCACCCTTAGAGTCGTACTTGTCAGCCACTCCCAGGTGATTTATTTGTTCAATGGTCAAGACAAGGGTCCTGGCGTGGTAATTATCCAATTCATAGCTTTATCCGGCGTCGCCTATAATGCGATTTTATTTAAGCCTATTTTTCGTGATGGTCTCCAAAAGGCCATCCATACAAACAAGCGGGTCAGACATTTGTACCACTCCTTTCTTTGGGGGTCTATTCATGTCTCCAGCATGACTGGTCATCTTTATACCTCAGTCTTTGAATCTCAGAAGCCAGTCTGGTCTAAGTATGGAATCAATCGTTTGACCTCGATCTCTATCTTGTTTAGAAAAAAAAAAAAAAACCTAGTGGTGCCTTGTCACTCGGCTACCATCGGGTTTTAATCGGCAGTTGTCATAAACCAGTTGTTCTTTGACTGCCTCTGGGGCTCTAACACTTCTTTGGGTCCCCCTTCGGTGGCGACCCGCCTCTGTTACTACCATCGGGGTTCGTTGGGAACTGAGCGTGGGTGTCGTGTTAGTAGGGACTCTTCGTCCATAGAGACTCTAATTCAGTTCCGTTAATTTGATTGCTAAGATGCGGGTCATGTTGGGTTCGAATCTTTAATGACCCTCGAGGATAATTAATGACCAACCTAACGATCAAAGCAAAAGGGAGAGTGTTATTATTCTTGTTAGATCTAGGGACATTTTTAACCTAAAATCAAAAGGGGTTCGCCCAGTGATTTTTAGGTAGTAAGTGGCACAGATGGCATTTTGGACGTTAAGGATATGGTTGGATATACTTTATCCTTTATTCCTATTTCTCTGCCGTGGCTGGGTCAACATTGCGTGCGACAGAAATATTTCAAGGAGACTAGCTGAGGGTATCTTTTGGATTCATGGATCCATTTTTGATTCCTCCGTCTGTTTCTGGCTTGATTCAGTCTGGGGTTTATTTATGGTTGCTCCTCCAAGCCATTTTAATCAGTTATTGAGATTCCTGAACTCGAATGTCTGTTTTCTCTTCTCAAGGAAATTTCCGTTGTCATCTTTTCAGATGACTTTCCAACTATTTAGTCTCTCTCTCTGTTGGGGTGGATGAGAGAAGGGGGGGGGGAGGGGAGAGACCGTTAGATGACCCTAAACGGACATTATTGCCACTGTTAGACTGGCTGCGGGGTGCGGCTCAGTGTCTCATTGACGATTGATATCTGCGTATTGAAGGCCGGTGTAAAAGACAACTTAAGTGTCATAGCTACCCATAGCAAATGTACGGGAACCGGTATTCTATGACAACCGGCATGCCCTATGCCGTGCTAGCGGTCTGCCACGGTGTTGTAAAGAAACTTGCCAGTTCAGTTTCCGTCACTTCGAGTCCACAGTGGCGGCATCTCGTGAAGTTTCGGCCCGCCGTTACTTCTGCTATTTTCCGTTTCCCCTGTATGATCAGTTGTTGCACCTCGGGGGGAGGAGGAAAAGTTTTGCCACCTAGAAACACAAGTTCCGCTTCGTTGGGTTGGCCTCGATGTTTTCACGCGACACAAGGTTGTCCGGTCGATCCTGCCAATTAGTGTGTCGACCGCTCAGAGTGTCATTACTACTCAACCACAACATGGTTCATTGGGGGTGGTTAATTATCCTCCATTCAGCTCTAATCCGGCTCAGCCAAATGCGAGATTATGGCTAATTGTGCTGTAATGGTCAATATGTAATGACCTCTTTTAGAACTTGAGAACTCCCCCCTCACGTATGTTGTCTTGGGGGGATTCTCATCGGCTAAGGCTGTCTGTGTCAAGTTGACTTTGGAGTCAGACCTTAGGAACATTCTTGACTTTTCCACTCTTGAGGAGGGGCACCTCCATATTATCAGGAAGTCCCAAGGCATTGTCCCAATACTTACAAGGTAGTATTGTTTGTGCTAGGGGAATTTTTTTCTTATATTGTTGCCATCACTTCGGAACCACAGCAGGTCGTAGCAAAAGAAGTGATGGTGATTTCTAATCTTTGCGATATATTGCCATCCATATACTAGAGTGGCTCATATTGAGATGTGCATCTTAAGCACTGATGTGTCCCGTGGGCGTGCGTCTAGTTAGTCACAGGTACTGTTTCGCTTGCGCCTATTTACATTACTTGTCTACAGATCAAGTTCCATCTTAGAGAAAGTGGGCTTGTGCTTCTCGTTAGAAGCCTATTTCTGATATATCTACCCTTCCTGGCCTTGTTCTAAGGTCGGGACCATATTTTGATTTTTAAACTTTGGAGGTCCCTTCAGACCCAGAGGTTCTCATATCATATAAGGGCTTCTTAGGCAACTCCATTTGATTTTAGATGCCCAACCCTCACACTCGGGTTTTCCGGGCCGTTCTCTGATGGCTTTCGGTTTCTCTTTTCACCTAGTTGTCTAGTCTTTTGGACAAATTCTCATCTTCTACATATCCCGTGCTGTGAGTGACATTTACGACCTTAGAAGGGTTCTAAGGCGCTTAATCCGGGAGTATTTCATGGCGTTAAACTTTGTTAACCAATTGTTTTTATCCCATTCAGTTCATACCAATATCTTGACTGAAGGGTTGAGATTGTACATGATTAAACATGATTTATGGACAAATTTTGTCGTCCTTTACAACTTGGAGCGAGAGTCGGTGTTAGATATATGCAAAGTTCTCTTGCTGACCAGGCCTTGGGCAGCCAGGGATTTCCCCTCAAGAGTATATGATGGCCTTAAGTCACAGGAGATTGCGATGAGTTCTAAGACACTAATTACCAAGAGGGGGGACTGGGCAATGTCTTTTTTTGAGGTGCAAAATAGTAGGAATGTGATTTAAAGGAAGGCTATTTTTTTGGAGTGGATGATGAAGTGAAAAATTGTTGATCTTAGAGGGGGAGGAGATCCCATATAAACATACAAAAATGCAAATTATTTAATTCGTAAGTAGTAGCATACTAGGCTTTCATCAAGAAGAAGCGATTTGAGAAGTGCTAGGCTGCACGACACTTAATGCGAATAACAACATCTTAGGTTTTTTGGAATAGTGTACAAGATTTTTTTTCCTTTAGGATGGGAATTTGAAAAATATTTTTGTAATAAGCTCTGAAGAGTGAAAATTGTTTTACCTTCCAAATTGGACCACTTA
The DNA here is from genome assembly GCA_023653785.1 of Ophioderma brevispina. Lineage (NCBI taxonomy): Eukaryota > Metazoa > Echinodermata > Ophiuroidea > Amphilepidida > Ophiodermatidae > Ophioderma > Ophioderma brevispina. The sequence goes on along the minus strand of JAMKCH010002568.1, from coordinate 10,353 downwards.
GCTTATTTAGGAGTTACTTAGGAGGGGGGGTTTATTTAAATTAATCTTTGGGAATGTTTTAGGGGAATACACTACCTCCATTTTCATAAAAAGGAATTTAAAAAAGCCCAAACTTCATTTTTCACCACAAAAATGCTAATTTTTTTGAATCATAATCATTTCACAAGACACAATTTTACACCAACTGTTCACTATTTTCACCTTGAAATCACCATATTTTACTAAGTAACTTCTACTAAATGTCCACTTTCAGAAAATGTCAGCATCACAGGCATTCACTAGAACAATACATAGCAGGGGACTGTAGTGAAAGAGTGTGCACTTCCGGATAAAATTGGGAATTTTGAACCAAGTAATTAAGGCATTGATAATCCAAAAATGATTGGAAGCCTTGCCAACCCCCCTTAATGGCCGCCCAGCTTGGGTTCAAGGTTACGACAGGGGGCACAAAATTTTTTAAAAAATGTTTGAATGTGTTTAAAAAGCACACCATGGTATATGTCTGGTCACAAGGATTCCAAAAAGTATCGTTTACACTATCTATGCTTATAGTTCCGGAGTTATGGGGTAAAAACTGTAAAAATGGCGAAAAAGTCAATTTGTTGTGTACATGGGTAAAGTAAAAGATTAAAAGGTGGCTTTGATTCAGTAATATGTGTTGCAAATTGTTCCTGCTTAAAGGATTGAAAAAGGAATAGTTTGCCTTATCTGTTATGGCTTAGTTTTCACGTTATCCAAACAAATAGGTCACAGGTTCAATAGAATCCAATAGCTGGCAATAGCTGTTGAATTTACTCGCCATTTTGGTTAATAACCAGACACGTAAGATAGTCAAAACTAATTCCTATATTCATTTTCTATAGCTAAACCACAATTTGAACACATTTTACAAAAATTGGAGCAATTAACTTTTTGCCCACGGTACAACCAAAATTGCCTTTTTTACATTTTTACGTTTTACCCCATAATTCATAAACTATAAGTCACAGGTAGTATTACTATAACTTTGGGGAATCATTGAACAGACAGACAGATGGTTACTTTTCAATACAAATCGGATCATTTTAAATTTACCCCTGTGTAACCTGGAAATCCAAGCTGGGGGCCTAAAGGGTCGGGCAAGGGCTCCCATCAATTTTTGGTATCAATGGAGAAAATAAAGACTTGTTGCTGTACCAAAAAATTCACAATTTTATCCGGATTTGCACACTCATTAGATCTGTTCAGTAACAGTTCCCCCACTGAACAGTAGTTGTTGTCACATTATGTAGGGGAATGAATTAAAAGGGGCCATTTCGGATCCACAGCCTCGTCCCCCCGACTTGCCTAAAAAATGTTGAGATTTTTATATCATCGAAACCGTCAGCCAGTAGTAATCCACGGTGTGCCCAAGCTTACGTGCAAATTCGGCATCTGTAAGAATCACAATTTGTTTTTTCTGTCCGTAACGGACAGAAATTACAGCACAGTAGCCTAGGGAGACGGGGAAAATGAGCAATTTGATCATAACATAAAACCGCAAGATTCGGGACGGCTCAAATTTTGAGAATAGCTTTTCTCAAGGATATCTAGTGATCATGATAAAATAGAAAGGGGCTGAAATCACGAAATCACCTTTAAATACCGAGTTAATATTTGCATAGGGTCCGGAGATTTGGACAGTCCTCAAAGACAAAGGTATAATTGTTACAGGGGGGTGAGCTATTCATTTTTTTCAAAAAAATTAACCGGACTGCTTCAGAGAGTAAACGTTTCTTTATTATAACCGCTATCCATTGGTCTCCCCTAATTGGAAAGGTAGGAGTGATTAATAGCACTTTGATTACAATTCATGCCTTGGGTGATTGGTGTAATGAGACAAACATAAGTAGATGGCGACAATCACAGTTTTTATTCTAATCTCCAGACTCTTGTGAAGTGTAAACCATCTTCTTGTTTATGCAGTACTTGTCACCCAAAACAGTATTGAATCACACAAGTATGAGGTGTTTCAAGAACGACTGCAACGCAACATTCATAAAAAAAGTGGGGAATGATATGGACAAATATTTATTTTGATCCCCCACATCCTCTTTGTGAAATTTAACCAATTTCAGCCAAAGGTTTGGGCAAAATTAATGAAATTTGGCAATTTTTGCAGGCTATGCTACATGGCCAGTCAAGCTGATACTAATTCGAGCAAATCACCCAGACAACTTAAGAATTTGCCCCCTCTGGCAGGAAGACCTTGGGAATTTGCCCCCCTTGATCGGCCTGGCTACAGTATGCCAGATGGGGAGCTGGAGTGGGGTTATTGGATCTGACAGTATAGGATTATGATTGAAACAAGAGTATAATCTCACTTTACATTTCACACCAACTATGTTAACAGTGGTTGATGAAGAATATAATTATGCAGATTTTGTGACTCTGTTTCAGTGATAGTCTGCATTGCTCAATTGGAGAATAAAGGTATGATTTTTGGAACCGGTACTCATTATGATGAAATGAAACCAAGGCAATGCCATTACTTCAAGTGGAAGAACGAGGCTTGAGGCCAAGTTCTTTTATGCAAAAATAATGGCTTGGCATCGCCGGTTTCAATTCATCGTAAAGGGAGTACCGGTTCCCAAAATCATTCCCTCATCTCATTCTTAAACAGATTTTAATTGAAAGTTATTTTTAACCTGATTTCATGATTCTTATGGCTCAAATACAATAAGAAAGGACTGCCATCACTAAGTTAGAAAATCACACAACCTTTTGAATGCAAAGAACATGTGCAACGGAACGCAATGTTGACAGGCGTGCGTGAATGTAGCAAAATGCAGTATGATGCAGGGTTCGCCAGTTTCTTCCACAGGTTCTCCCTACTGAGCAATACAAAGTTAGATATATTACACACAACATTTAAAACAAAAGAACAATAGTGGTTGCTACTTTTATGATTTGTGTTTTAAAATTAACAAATTGGCCATACAGTTTTTAAAAGCTTTTTCATTGTTTGCATCTACAATTACAACTGTGATAGTATAAATGTGCACATGGAAAGATTTGGAAAATGGGTTACAATTATCATCTGTATAATTTGATTGCAAGACAAAACAAAATTGTGAACAAATTTACTATATACTTGCAAGGTATACTAACACGATATAAACTTGTAAATTAATTTAAAAAAAAAAACAGATTGTCTGTAAAGTAACTAAAGTAGCCTTGATGATTTGAAGTGCAAATTAGATGAATATGGTGTAATTTAGTTTGTTGTTCATAATACATTTCTTTATTTCTTCCAGTTTCTTCCAATTTCTTCCAGTTTCTTCCGGAAGAAACTGGAAGAAACCCCTTTTTTCCAGTTTCTTCCATTCTTCCGGAAGAAATAGGTTTCTTCTGGAAGTTTCCAAACCCTGGTATGATGTGAGAGAAATAACCTTAGAATTAAGTCAATGCAGTGCTTAATACCAAGTCTGAAATGCGAATTGAAACAGTAGCTGTTCAAGAATACTTATTTCATGGGTAGTAAAAAACTTATCAACAGACATGGTTACATGTACTTGATGGGGGTTGAATTGCATTTTAGACATCGCCACAATGTGAAGAGCTCATTTCCAAAAGAGCCTAAATCCACTTTTGGTCGAAATTGAGTTATTAGTGTATAGATGGAGAGTGTAAAAATACACATTTTGACACTAATTTCACGTTTCAAGCATACTCCATTCCAAAGTTATGGATTTCGGCCAGAAGTTTTCGTAAAAGTTCGGATTTTTAAAAATGTTTGCTAATTTCTCACAGAAAATGACAAAAATATCCACTTTTTTTCCATGAAAATTGTTAGTATTATTCTTAGCAAATTTAACCCCTAAAAAGAAATTTTGAAAGTAATATGGTGTTGAAATTACTTCAAACATAAAATGAGTGGTTTTGCTTAAAGGTGTTTGTTCCGATTTATGTGTATTGTGTTCTCTACTTGATATGAGAACCTGGCACTTGCACATACACCCCATCAAGTACCGTGGGAAACAAACTTACAAATTGAGATTGACCTTTTTTACCATTTTGGTCATTTTTACCCTATAACTCCAAAACCAATGGTCGTAGGTGGTACAAACTATACATTTTTGGAATCCTTATGATTAGATGGGCAATATGGCATACATTTCAACAGGATTGGGGCATTTTAAAAATTTGACCCCTGTGTAAACTTAAATTGCCCCCTATTGAAGAAGTGATACCACAATTTGGGAGTACTACCTACATAGCATTGATGTAGAGGGTCCATACTAACTACCAAATGTGTCAAACCTTTTCTGTAGTGGGAGGTAAACGAACTCCTTAAATAAGGCCCCTATGATATTCTGCTCCTCCTCTATATACCCCCTTGCTCTTTTCTCACCACTCTAGAACTTTGTTAGGATTATGGTTAAAGGCCGACTCAGAGATTTCCTGATGAGGTGCACTCAATTTTCAAACAAGATGTGTTTTTTGCGTACATACATAATGCCTGTCCATAAACTAATCAATCTCAAATCGAAGTCCTTCATATAGAAAATCACAACTTTGTTATAAAATTCCAGATGCGGAATTTTTGTTATACACAGTATCCTATGGCACTGTTATAGTGTCATACTGTGGATAAATGTTTACTGCATGAAAATGAAAAATCTCTAACTTTGGATTAAAGCATTTTAGGTGATTATCTTTAGTTCTAGGTGAATATTTTTAATTACTACACAAAAAATTATTTCAAAATCTCTGAGCCAGTCTTTAAGGGGTAGAGAGGAGAGTTATTTAATTTGGGGTTGGTTTCTGGACAGCTGAAAATTCTAGTAATGCATTAAGTGGTAATTTGACCAAATTGTAAAGGACAATTCGGCCATGTGAACAAGCCAAGATGACTTACAACATTCCACTCTCTGCTGTACAATTTGACCGAAATACCCAAGTCTAAAGTATCACTCTTCAATCGTCGCAAACAATCGTCTGCTGTTGATTACAAGAATGTACTAAATAAATCGTTGCAAGGAATGGGATGCCACTTTCTTATTGCCCGCAAATGCGAAATCGTGTTGAGACAGATCGAAGTGACACCGAGTAACACCCTTCTAAGAGCGTCTATCAAGTTAACGATGATGTACTTAACACATTATTCAAACTATCTTTTATTCAGTTCTTGAAAGTGCTCCATCTAATTATGGATCTATCCTTTGTAAGCTTTTAGTATGACATTTGTAACACTTAAGCTAAAAGGGGAATGACCCAATTTAAGTCTATAAATTTTTCATCTTGAAAGAATGGCCTTCACCCCAAAACCCCATTTGTAAATTTTTGCACCAATATTTCAAACCGTTTTGAAGTGAGAGCTAAAAACGTGATTTGGTTATCCCTATAGAGTACTGTGTAAAATTAATATTGGTTGACCAAAATGGGACCTATTTTCGCTCATAACATGCAAACCAAACATCCTTAAGCCCGAAGATTTCATAGGTTAAATGAGAAAATAGTAGCTTTCTTCTGATACCAAAATTTTGACCACTTCTGGTAAAATCTGGGGTCCCTGGGAATGAGGCTATTAGCGATCGGACCATGGACCTTTAAATTGGATGTGACATTTTGATCCACAGCGGTAAGCTACAAACACTATTATAGTAGAGTCAACTCATCGTGTCACCAGAGGAAAAGTTTTTGACAGCATAGATTAGTTGGGAGAGGAAGTGGAATCTGCTCCTTCAAAATCGATATGTGACTCGATTCACCTGTTTCATGAACGAACTACGATAATTTGGCCTTTCATGTTTACGTCATCTTGCGTAGAGAGTGCAAAGACGTTTTTGTTCCTTCGTATCCAAAACATGGATGGTCAAATGTCGGTAACATTCAACTCTCCTGTTACATTGAATACCATTGAAGCAAATATGATTAGTTTGAATGTTTTGAGAGTTAATGTAGCTATAAATGCTTTTATTTTGACTTGAATTCTTTCATTAAGCATAGAATTGATGTTTCAATAGATTTAGCATGGAATTTTAATTTCCACCCGCTGTACATGCCCCTCATTCAATGCCTATACCTTTGGAAAAGTACTAGAGGTGACACGATGGGTTGAATCTACTATAGTTTTGTGACAGTGTAGCCCTCCAAGTAGAAAAATAAAGCAAGTAAACTTGCATGATCCCCCTGGCAAGATGGCAGTATGGAACATGAGCTCAGATGACCCTTGACCTTGGTCCATGACCTTTGACATCATCAACATATGAAGGAACTCCTATTGCACCATAACCCCAAGTCTGGTTTCAATCGGACTTCAACTTTTCGAAGAAGACCTGAAAAACGAAAACCTAACCGAACTGGAACATACACACATACATACGGACATGCGCGCTCTTGCACAATCCCCCTTCTGTTTTTTCAAGCCAGGGGGATAAAAAGTGGGCAGAACTATATCATACACTTTTCATACCTACTCTATATCATATGTGATGTGATCTGGGAAAACCCACCACATGTCGCACAGGACAGTTTTGAAAAAATAAAGAAAATAGCTTAAAATCTGTTATATTGTACATACTTTATTTTTTGTCAGATTGTATAAGGCGTAACTATAAGGCGTAACTTTTGACGTGTGTATCAAAGAAGAAAGAAGTAAACAGTTATGGAAACTATATATTTTAAACTCTGCAGTGATAGTAAAAACTCAAAATATAAATATCCCACCATGTGGCGGGTTTTCACAGATCGCATCACATATGCTTTTATTCTGTCAATGGAACAAAGCACATGATACAGAGTAGGTATGAAGGGTACGATTTAACTATCCCAATGATGTATATTTACAAAGTCACTTCCAATGTCAATTGTTCTGTAGTCATTTTCAACTTTTGATGTGTATTGAAATGAATGAACTTTGATGGACTAGAGGCATTTTAGTAAACTAAATGGTGTGCTTGTATGTTATTTTCCTCTATTATTGAAGGCCCAAGTTCAAAGTGTTCCTTTTGTCTATTCAGCTTTTACACATGGCACAGCTTTCAATAGATGTGTTTGTTTTAAACATTAAGGTCAAATGCACAAAAGAGTTAGACTGGGTCTAAAGTTAGACCTGGTCTAAGTATAATTTAGTCCCACCAGAAAAGATATAAATTTGCATTGACACGAGTTATTTTGAAATTTGCATTTTAATCTTTGAAATTTGCTAGTTACATTATGAAGAAAATGTGAATAACAATCACTTTTGGACAAACCTAATTTTGACTTAGACCAGGTCTAACTTGAAACCTGGTATAACTTTTTGTCCACATGGACCTAAAGGTCCACATGTGATATTTCAATGTGTTTGAAATATGAGATTGCAGCCTCAAACGTTCAGTTCTAAGTTTTGCTTGATTTAAATTCATCATTTTGAGGTAATAGACATTTTTGTGTGGTATAGCAGCATAGGCTATAGGACACTGAACATCGCAAGCTTACAGGAACCAGATAAAAGTTTGTTTGCTTACTGTAATATCATTCAAAAGGTGAGATTTAGCCAATACATTGGTGGGTATCCATGTAAGTTACCGGGAGGTATTAACAGAGAAGAGCATAGCCCACTTGTTGTATTAGGGTTTTCCCCATTGGTGCTGAAGATTTCCAATTTTTAAACCCCAGTAGGGCCACTAAATTCTGGATTTGTATTCTTTCAAGAATTAAGTTTTTTTTTTTTTTTTTTTTTTTTATTCTGTCAATGGAACAAAGCACATGATACAGAGTAGGTATGAAGGGTACGATTTAACTATCCCAATGATGTATATTTACAAAGTCACTTCCAATGTCAATTGTTCTGTAGTCATTTTCAACTTTTGATGTGTATTGAAATGAATGAACTTTGATGGACTAGAGGCATTTTAGTAAACTAAATGGTGTGCTTGTATGTTATTTTCCTCTATTATTGAAGGCCCAAGTTCAAAGTGTTCCTTTTGTCTATTCAGCTTTTACACATGGCACAGCTTTCAATAGATGTGTTTGTTTTAAACATTAAGGTCAAATGCACAAAAGAGTTAGACTGGGTCTAAAGTTAGACCTGGTCTAAGTATAATTTAGTCCCACCAGAAAAGATATAAATTTGCATTGACATGAGTTATTTTGAAATTTGCATTTCAATCTTTGAAATTTGCTAGTTACATTATAAAAAATAAATGCAAGCATTTATATAGCGCTTTATACAATTAAGTCTCAAAGCGCTTTACATTTATTCCGCTGTCACTAAGATTAATCACATTTTTCACATATTGAAAAAAAAAAATGAAGAAAATGTGAATAACAATCAATTTTGGACAAACCTAATTTTGACCTAGACCAGGTCTAACTTGAAACCTGGTATAACTTTTTGTGCACATGGACCTAAAGGTCCACATGTGATATTTCAATGTGTTTGAAATATGAGATTGCAGCCTCAAATGTTCAGTTCTAAGTTTTGCTTGATTTAAATTCATCATTTTGAGGTAATAGACATTTTTGTGTGGTATAGCAGCATAGGCTATAGGACACTGAACATCGCAAGCTTACAGGAACCAGTTAAAAGTTTGTTTGCTTACTGTAATATCATTCAAAAGGTGAGATTTAGCCAATACATTGGTGGGTATCCATGTAAGTTACTGGGAGGTATTAACAGAGAAGAGCATAGCCCACTTGTTGTATTAGGGTTTTCCCCATTGGTGCTGAAGATCTCCAATTTTTAAACCCCAGTAGGGCCACTAAATTCTGGATTTGTATTCTTTCAAGAATTAAGTAAACTAGAATAATGCTTTCTCATATTTCTTTTGGACTTGAGCAAACAAACCATGAGAATATGCTGTCCTTTGGAGGGGATGTGAAGCTGTTGGTCCCATGTACAGAGTCGTACATGTATGTACCCATCAGTCAGTTTTGATAAGAGTAGGGTGATAACCCCTGATTATCCCAAGACATTCTAGTCAGTATCAAGGCATTGGTTAATCACTGTTGGGTGTACCTCCGAGTCTGAGGGCTTATTCCTCTATATTGCAATAAATTTGTTTTATTTTAAAATTCTCTGATTTGATAGGGTGAGCCATTGGGATGAGGCCGAAGTTCTCAAGGTAGACCTTAAACCCAGAGGTCTACCACCTTTCTTACAGTATCTCTGATTGGCTCATTGCATGATCAGAGGGTGTTTTGAATCAATCCCACAATGCATTGCAGTATGCCTATACTGTACTGTACTAAACGCATGTCAGTACTTAGGGATAAAGTGTTTTAAGGTGATTGGGTCACGTTAGCTGCGCGCACCAGTCCGCAAGCAGATATTTCTTCCAAAATTGTGACTTGGCGTTCCTAGCTGTCCGCGCGCGTAAAACCCACCCTTGCGTACTCTGTGCGATCTTCCGAAGATAGCAAGCACGTGCACGCTTTGACCCTTTACCTGTTTCCAATGAAGTATATAAAGTAGGCCTATGTGCTGTTCACATAATTTAATGCATAACTTGAGTCAAAGATTATATTGTTACTTATAAACAGGCCATCAAGTAACTAAATATCCTTCTTTTTCCGAAATTTCTCTCCTGATATTTTCAACACACTTTTTCAATGTCGTATCGGAAAGTGTGTTTTCGTTATCATTTCTATGTCAGGACTCAGAAATGTCTAATGAATAGGAGCCTACATCGCAGATGACAAGAGTATTTTGTTTTCCAACAACATTGTCACCTATTAGGTTTTATGGAGAGTATGATTAATAAGATCTTATATAGGTTTCGTTGAAGGAAATATCACTTGTCGTTTTACCGAATTTCCGGCAGTAAAGTTAAATGAGGATCCTTATTATTTTGCCTCGTGTAAAATCCAGGAATATCCAAAACAAATCACATTTGATGTACACTTTCATGTAGATATAAGACATTTTTTCAGTATTCCAACAGCAATTAACGCTAATTTACTAAAAAAGAAGGATAATTCATGTAACTTTACGGCAGGAAATGACCGTAAAATAAAAAGGAATGTTGATTATCTTTTCGTGAAGATTTGACTCAATTTCTTGGAACTCCATTATCATCTTAAAAACTTTGAAGAAGTGGTGCAAATCTTATATCACCTATTCAACTGATACTATACACTCTAAGAACAAAAGGTGCGAAAGAGGTTCTAAACTTGTCCTATAAACCCTTTAAGGTTCTTCAACGAACCAAAATAGTTCTTTAACTGCTGTATAGCACATTTTATGGTTCTTTTAGGAACTTTTTTGGGGTTCTCAGATTTTAAGAACAATTTTTTAGGGTTCCATTCTTAAGGGTTCCATATCCATATAGAGGACAAAAAAGGTTCTAAGCTGTATTTTTTTCTTAGAGTGTAAGGCTTTATTTTACATTTTAGCTGTGATTTCTC
>JAMKCH010002567.1:0-63048 GCA_023653785.1 Ophioderma brevispina | reverse complement strand
TCAATCACTGCGCCTCATTGCCGGAGAGCGCTGTGATCTATCACTCACGACAAAATACACAAGGAATACAAACTGTCACTGAAGATGCAACGAGTAACACCCACCCACTTCAGGGGGTATAAGTGGGACGTACGACCGTTGTTGTGTATGCCCACCTCAAGGCTTTGCAATATGTCCTTGTTTTTCGAGAAAGTCCCTCGTTTCAGTCACCCGATTTGCGTCTTCTAATTTCCACTTGTTGTGTGGACCTCTCATTTCTACAATGACTCACAATTAACGGAATCTCGGGTTAACTACGTTAATACAAGCGGAGAGCGATAGCGTGTTGTTGAGACACTCCATGCTACAAGATTTTATTTAAATCCAATGTTTGTATGATGCGTCATGTATGTGTATTCTACCATATGCACTGGTCATGTGTGAATACGTGAAATATTCATGAGGCAACTTTGTATTTTGTCAATATCATTTATTCTAATGCCAGTAAATTAAAAGTAAACTACAATGTCATGAAACCATAAACTTATCTTGCTGTCCATTTGGAGTACTAATCTGGCTCATACATAGTTAGGCACCTGAGATACGCTTGTTAATCGGATTAATTGGAAATGCAACAAATCAACAATACCATGCTCTTTTTCCCTTGCACAAATACATTCACACTCAATGCTATTCATAGCCTTTTGCTATAACTTACCCACATTTAGAAGGAAATTTGGCATCAGTGCTTCTTACATTTCAAGACTGCTACAAACTGCATCATTGCATACAGTCCACCTGTATTTTGTTGGTCATACTACATGGCTGCCCCCCCCCCCACTTCATCGAATAGAATTTTGATATCATGAGAAAAGTTTCATATTTAAACCCAGGATTTGATTCTTTTTGATGCATGATTAACAAAAACTCCTCCAAATGTTGGGTATACCATAGTTATTAACATGTAAAGCTATCCTATGATCCAATTTCGTACACATTTTTTGCTTCTACTATCCAAACGGGCTGGAACCGATAAGTTACCTTCAACATTTGTAACCTGATGTTTTTAGTAATATGGTTCCATGCGAGGGAGAAGAATAAACATATGAAAACTTTATTCTTGATCGGGTCACCCACCATTTAAATGCTCGACTGTGTTCCTGTTAGGTAAAGTTTTTCCGTTCAAACCAAACATGGGTTACACATTTTAATTAGCCCATGAAACCTTTAAGGTGCCATTTCTTTGCAATGCTAACGTTAATCCACTCCTTTCCTTTAGTTTGCATGCACAGGCTCTAAACTGGCACACAAGTTTCAAAAGTAAACGCTTTGGTGTTGAATAGAGATAAAGGTGGCACTTCCATCTGTCAATTACTGACATCCTCTGAGCTCTCACGAGAGTGTCAGGAACACTTCCCTACTGCTCCTCAACACATCTAAGCTGATGTCAAACCATTGTCAAGGACATATAGGCAGGTTATTTCTTGCTCTCTGAATGCTCTACATACTGGTCTTCTGAAATCAATAGATGAAATCTCATAGCTTCATCATGCAACACAAAGCTAAGATTGCAGTCAATATAACCCTTTGTGTCTGGCTTTACGGTTTAGGGGGTTGGTGGATGCAAAAAAATCAAAACCAATTATCTGTGTCATTACCACATAGATATTTTATAGACTACTGACATGTAGGACATGTGTGATGTAGAAAAAGAGGGCAGAAATTAAGTAGGCAATACTATCTAGTCTAGCTTCACTTCAGACACTGGCAATACAGGGCAACAAACATCCTGTAGCACATTCTGTCCCACATCTTTCTTATCTCCTCAAGGACTCATCATGACAGCTGTTATTCTTAAGCTCTTGAACTGAAGCAATGGTCAACTAGAATTTCGCGGTTCTCGGCTTTCTTGTTTTCAGGTTTGTGGCTAGTTGGGAACTGGTTGGGGGGAGGCTGCGTAAATTATGGTGCCAGTGGGTTCAAGGTGGCGGTGGTTGTGATGCTTATGTTCAGAACCTTATCGGTCGCTCTCTGAGCCTTTTGTTGATAAAATGAGGTTGGCTGGAATTTGTATGTTGAATTGAAGCAGCGTTCCTCAAGTGTTATAGATTGGTTGAATTGATGTCAAAGATGAATTGTGATTTGTGGCTGCATGTTCAGCGACTTGCAAGTTTTGTAGGTTGACTGTTAAATGGAATAGTGGACGCATCATCTGGATCTATCTTCCAATCATTACATCACTCAGTAGTAGTAGAGTATTGTTGTACGCGGTGAAAAAGGTACTTGGTTACAGGAACAAGATCAACAAAAGTGTGCAGGAAACAAAAAAGATGGTGCAAGTAAAAAAGGACGGTCCGAGTGGTAGGCGACTCCGGAAAATCTCCAGTGAATGAGCTGAACCCATTAAATCTGGTAGGGTGTTCCAGATGCAGGATGACACTTGAAAAAAATTGTTCTGGTACAGTGGTGATGTTGTAGCTGTTGTGGTGGCCCCTAGTTTGGTATGCAAGTTTTGTATGTGATGGATGACCAGAATTGAAGCTGTAATTTTTCTTGACATTGCTTGGAATATGACCCCATGGGTTATACATAATGAAATTTCATTTGCGAACCAAAAACTTTTTTTTCCCTTCGTTTTTTGTTTATTTATATTCATATCTTGTTTAGTGTTGATTTTTAATTATAATGCATATATTTTTATCATAGTGTTTTTATTTGGTTTTTGTAATTATGTAAGTGTATATGTGTTCATTCTTATTTAGTTGTTTATTTTACCTATTTAGTCATCGTTTAATTTGTTTATTTAAATTTTATTGTACTATTTTACTTTATTATATTTGTATATATCAACATTTTTGGTTTTAATTTTGTAATTGTACTTGTGTTTATTACTTTGTTTTTATTTTACTTATTTAGTCTCTTTATTTTTTGTTTAGTGTTCATTATTAAGTGTTTTTTCTTTTCATTTAACAATTGATATTTATTAATATGTTTTTGTGTCTACGGTTTGATTTTATTAATTTTTAAAATATTTTTTGTTATCCTCCCATTTCCTTTGTATTTTCTTACCATTTTGGCTTTTATTTTTATTATTTTGTCATTTTCTTCTTTATATTTTATTTTGTACTCATTTTTGAAAATGTATTTGGTTCCCTTTATTCATTTTATATTTCTTATTCCTTTTTTGGACTAGGCGGCTGAGGTAAGCTAACATTTTAATTCGTCAATTAGGCTGTGGTAACGTTTTCGCTAGTGGTACCGGCAACCCGCATTCTGGATTGTAAAATGTACTACACATAATAATACTACTGCCAGATCTTCAAGAAAAAGAGGTTATTTTTGTTTGGGGGGGGGGGGGGTTGCGAGAAGTCGGTAAATCTTCATCTACAAAAATATTTCAGGCTAAAAACACGACCAAATTATTGGGTGAAATGCCCCACAAAATTATAGACTGGTTCCGTCCTTCGCACCCTGGCGAGTGCCAAATGGTGTAAAACTATTTTCTACTATGAGTGTGAAGCTCCGTGTGAACTGCGCATATGATAATTGCGATTTATTCCGTATTGAAATATGTGTTTACAACAATTTGGCAACGCGACGACCCTCTTCGGGCGCTGCAACAGATTATTGGTTAATTTCGTCAAAAATCTCTTCCATGTAACCCCCCACTATTTAGCCTGACACGTCATAGCCCGGCGCAATATGGAAGTGTCAGTTAGAGTACCTCGAACTCCGCTATTACCACACATGTACTTACCCAACTACCATACGTTACAAATCGCCCGAGGGGAATTGGGGGAAATCATCCGTCAACTAATTCTTGTTTTGGCAGCAATATCTATTTTCACTACACATATACGCGAATTTAAACAAAATCCGCTATCTAAAACGCACTTTTCCAATACATCTTTAAATCATTGAGGGCTGATCTCGTACAGACTTCAAATCCAGTAAACAAACCCAAACTTTCCATTATAAATAAAACAAACATAATTTTAGCAAAAACACTATTTTTTACCTAAAAAAACTTTAAGCTAAAGATTTACCACCGACAATTTCTAGGGGGTCAACACCAGCATTAACAGGAATATGCACGACCATTTTCACCGGCCAAATTTCCGACATTTACGGCAATCCTGCGAACAAAAATAGCCCCAAAATGACCACTAGTAAAAGTAATATATTTCGCTACGCTACCGATAATAACAACCCAGTGTAGCGGTAGTGTATTTATTTGCACTTTGGAGAATTATGATGGTAGTAAGAAATCAAAGATCACACATTTGAGTTTTTATCAGACAATTGTTGCAATCCGACCTTTAGAGTATGTGGGTCAGGCAACAGAAATTCCCTCGTATTAACGTTTTTACTCTAAAAATCTTTATCATCAAAACTAAACTTATTATGCAATTTCACCATATGCTGAGAGAATTCATGAATTTGGCTCTTTTATTGGTTTCAATTAAAAATGTTGGACTTAATTTGGCCCTAATTCGTTTTTCTTCATATTTCATAGTTTTTATTTCTCTTAGTTAGCTTGGGTAGATTGTCGCAGTGTTCAAATGCTGCTTTCCAATGATGTCCAGGGTGCTTTTTTTTGTGATTACCCGGCTTGTGGGGCACATATCAGTAATCAGTTCGTTCAGTTTAGTGACATTTCATACCTATAGATATATTCAACCATACAATACATAACAAAGAACAACAATTGAGTAGATATCCCAACAATCAGAGAAAACAATGCACAGTATGAAATATTAGAGTAAACACTTATAAGATTACACATCAAGTGAATTTGATTTGGTCCGGTCAAAGCTACACCCACCGACTTTTGTGACTGTACCACCTGAGGCCGCTGAAAAAGGGGCGGACAGACAGACGGACAGTGGTCCTATTATAATAGAAAATGTAACAAGACAAAGCACCTTAATAAAATTAATTACTATCACCCGAATCTTTACTAACATCATCATGGTCAAAATCAGAAATTAATTTGGTAATGATTTTAAAAAAAGGCAAACAAAGGTCAAATATTCTTCAACCAGGAATCCTGCCTGAGCAGAGAACCCTGCCTGGACATTCAACACCGACTACTCTACACTTGTCATCTGATTATAAATGCTGTTCATGTTTCATCATCGCACAAGAAGTGTTAGAATGAAAGGACTATGATGTTCAACTAAAACAAACCCCCCCCCCTGTTAGTTTTCCCTGGCCACATGCCCAAGTGATGAAGTCTAATCTCTCACTGTGGAGAGAGGGACATAGGAAAAAAACGGAGGAAGTAAAAATTAAAGGTGAACTGTGGGGGTGGGATGAGTTTGTGAATCCAATCCTGGAGGGATATCTAGGAATAAACTCTTAGGCAAGGTTGTTGTGACATTATTAAAGCAGTCGGGCTGAATTTGAAAAGGTAACAAATGTATGTTCGGCTTGGGTGAAGTGTTGATTGTGGGATTTGTGGGTGATGCTGAACGGTTGGGGGGGGTTGGGTGGTTGTGGGGGGGGGGGGGGGGGGGGGTCAGGGGGGGTGAGGAAATTTACAACCTAACATTATCTAGTTAAAAGGAATTACTATTTAAGAAATCAATAGCAGAAAATATTACAAACACCAATATATTTAGAAATCTTCAGTGGTGGCAGGAGCTGCAAATTAGTATTTTTTTGAGGAGGACTGGGGACGGGCAAGTTCTTAAATTCAGTGTTAAGCTTAAAGGATACCATTTCAAGTTTAGAGGGACATTCCGAAGGCACCCGTGTTTTGTGGGATTTCCCCCCCCCCCCCACACTTCTGACATCTATGTAATCTTTTTTACCACAAACTCATTGCGGGTATCAGTAACATGGATGGTCTCACTAGAAAAATAATTATATTTATAGGCTAAAAATATGACTTCAGTCAGAACTGGATGTTGTTTTTATTTGTTTGCCTCATTGTTTTTTTTTCCAAACAATTACTTGCATATATTACACAATGTGCAAAAATATGGCTAGTGCTATTTAACTCCCAAAAAGTCCTAGAAAAAAATCAAAATTATTAAATTTTCTGTTTCCTTCAAAAACACCAACAGTGATTTGTAGTTGTGTGTGTGGTGTTTAGGTGCTTTATTTGTTTGTGTTTGTTTGCAAATCTTAAAGCAGCAATAGCACATTTTTAAAACATTTCTATTTTTTTAATCTTTCTGAGTCAATTCTATGTGAACTCACTACCTATAATACTGTACACATAGTAATATATGGTTGGAAAAGGGTGGACTGATTCAATTATAGTCTTTCAGCTTGATTGCAAATGGGATTTTGGGGGTCAAGGTCATTCAAAGTTTAATGCCAGATTTTCCAATCCATTTGTATGAGAGCTAAAATCTTTATTAGTATTAGCCCCATAGAAATACTGTGTCAAAGAAATATGGCCAAACATTTTGAAATGCGGTGCATTTTCACTCATAGCAGTCCAAAACTAAACATCTGTTAAAACCTTTGATGCACGGGGTAAAAATAATAGCTCTCTTTATTCAGACTGATCAGACACCATATTTGCCTACTTCCGGTAAATCTTGAATTTCAGGGGATAAGACTATAGGGTGTAACTGTTTGGCATGGACCTTTAACTTATACGTCAAGTCCATTAAAAATGTAGTTACCATTCAAAATTTCTTGAGCAAAGCGTCTTATACTTTACCATTCAAGGGGCAGCACTAACGCACTGCCTGGCTCAGATGCACTTTCACAAACACCTGCTGTTGCAATGTTGTTAAGTGTTCATAATACACTCTGGATCATGTGCGCTTAGTGAGGACAGAACCAAAATTGTCCAAAGAAAAAGTAAAACATGTGTGTTATCAGCAAGCAAGATAGTCATTCTCAGGAACTCTTTATCACGCAGGATTATTGTTGTATCGGTTGGATTAGAATACATAATTCCCACTACGTACTTTGTGTACTCGAGTGAGGAGTTATGAGAACCAGTACAATGGTTGCTAAAATAGTTCTTAATTCTTGTGAACTTGGATTCCACTTTAATGATCCTCCGTTTTTGATACATTAACAAGCATAATTAAACTACTCGCTAACAAATTTTATCAGTACAAAAAATAAGAACTTTGTACAGTTAGGAACAGCAACAATAAAATAAGTTTCACCACCACTTGTTATCAGAAGTAATAAACATGTAGACTAAACATGTAATAGCGGAATAACTCTACTGAAAAAGCTCCAATTGGTTTCAAGAGTTAGAAGTGATATGACAAACACCTGCCAATTGAGAAATTGAAATGATGCTTAGACAAATCACTATTTAAGTGCAATAATACCACTTTACAAACCAAGTGTAAATTTCAAGAACCATTATCCTGACAACAGTTCCCTCATTACAACATTTCACAACTATTCTGACTAATCAAGTTTGTCACATACAAAAAATATGTCGGCAGGACATATCAATGATTTCCACCTCCTTCTGCAGCACACATGAAAACACTTCTGTCCATCCATCCACCCTGCTAACCAGGACATACAACACTGAGGCCTAGAGCAATTTTCACTTTGCACACAGACTGTATAAACCTGGGATACGAAATATGTAGACGTAGATTCAAGAAACATCTCATGGCACTCTTCCTATGCATACAGATCAAGCGGCGATTCACTCGTTGAATGACTTCCCTTAGTGCCGTGTTAAGGTCAGACGCTATGGCAGAACCCCAGATTATTTGGGATACAGGTCTGGAGTGGAGAGCAGAGCTCTGCAATTATATGTAAGAATTTATGTGCTAATCTTCAAGTTCACTTTGAAAATAAGCAACCGATTCTCAAAGACAGATATGCTATTAGCACCTGGTTTCTGTACTATATAGCCCTGTATTGCGCATATTTGGCCGTCTATGGGCGTTTCTAAACTATTACATTATCAACTAAAAAATTCATGTTGGTGAGGTGTTAAAAACCGGCCCCCCAGAGAAAAACTCTAGTACTAGGAGTATTATAACAAACTTTTGATTACTACGCAGATCTTCTGATTTGAGGCAGATTGCCACTGTATATAGCCAAAATAAACCGGTGGTAAATGACTGCGAAACCTGATTAATTCAAATCAAGTGTTTCTAGTTTTAACCAACTTTTGGGCATGCAACCCCCATTAGAGTGTTACTTCTCAGATCAGTCACAGCTAGTCCTACCTATTCATCTAGAAAACTTCTTCCCAATGGGGCATGTGTTCAGGACAAGAGGATGAATTCAAATTTAAGTCAATACTGAAAAACGATTCAATGATAGTACTTGCTTAATCTTGTAGTGAACGATCTATGGGCGCCAAAAGGAGGTGGGCACCATCACCATCACAATTCATTGGTGATTACGAAGCCCAATATTTGGGGCTCCACAGGGGAAGAAACTTCTTGGGAACCAATTACAATAAATCATAATCATCATGGGTCATCATGATTCATTATCACAACATGATCATCATGATCATATCTCAACCTCATTGATCATTATCACACCATCATGATCATATCATCACCATCACGATCTTATCATCATGATTCATCATCATGATCATAATATGATAATGATCATGTGATCACCATCACCAACATCATACTATTTGGCGGCTCTATGAAGCACTGAGAGCATTTCATTTTCAAATAACCAAGATGTCAAACAAAAAGAGAGAAGGAAAAAAAGTTCAAAATATTTTATGTCCAATAAGGGGTACAACCGTGGGTGGGGTGCATAAACTATACAGGACTCAGCAATCTGAAAATGTACTATTCAAACAAATAGTCTGAATTCACGAAACTGGAGTACCTACACCCCCCTTCCCAAGGCCTCTTGTAATTTTAAAATTCCTTATCAGGGAAAAACAAAACTCATTCTTTTCATGCATTTTGTGACTGAGATTGCTACACGGGTTTTCCGCTTACAAACCTGTAATTTGAATCATACACTTATTTATAATATAACTATTCCAATTGGCAAGGCTTTCCACTTCATTTAGAGAAATACTTAACAAGAGGCTAGGGCTAGGTCCCCCAGTTACAATTCAGTCTCTATAAAAGTACTATTTTGACATCGTAAAGTGACCCCTCTCAAGATAATGCAATTATGTGTAATCTGTTTCAGTTACAGGGCATGTTCTTTTCCAACTGCCACTAATCAAATATCATAGAACTACATACACGACTACAAAAAATATTGATCAATCTTTCTTATTATCCCCACTCTACAAGTATCATATATTTGTTTTGTATAGGTTACCTGCACCCAGTGGAGATCCCCAGTGAGTGCAAAGCCTTCGGCCACAATTACAAATCAGGACATCCTAGGGAGGGGAGGGGGCACAGTAGCGATGGATCCTAAGCTAGTCGCATTAAACCTAAGCACCATTTGCCTGGGAATTTTGTTAAAGAATACGGCCAAACAAACTGGTGCAACAACTGCGAGCTAATGTATTTGTGTGCGTTGCCCCGTCCAGCATTACGATAATCTAGCAAGCCACGAATTGCCCGCTAGTGTGTCTACTAACGTGGTTAGACACCAAACAAAATTGTATCATGTTGTTCAGGCTGTGGGATTTCACATACGATAAAGATTCTATGCATGGGGTGAAGGGGAAATAATAAATGGTGAGGCGTGTATCAGTGAGTTAAATCATCAATGTGATGTAGTCAAGCAAGTCAGCGGCGAGTGATGATCATTAAAGGGGTAGTATATATGGACATCAACCTGTGTAGTTCCTTACACTTAAGACATTTACCCAATGGTCAAAATATATTATCTAGGGTGTTTTCTGACATTCGTTTTAATAATATTCCTTTTACAAGATCACCTCTTTTAACTAGTATTAATCTGACTCAACAAAGGCTTCCCAAAGTTTTCATAAGGATAATTTCACACAACATTTAAACGTTGAATCAAAAACTGATGGCAGCCTACATTGCGAAAGGCAAAACAGGTGAAGGAATTACTACCCCTTTAAAGGACTAGTACAAGGAATTAATTAAGGTGAAAAATCATTGATCATTTTCTCTCATCTGTCATCAAAATAAAGATTACATGTGTTATGAGTTTTATAGTTTGAGGCAAGTGATAACAACAATGGCAGGAAAGTAAACAAGTTACAAAGACAATAATGATGACAATGATAGTAATGATGATTCCAAGCAATGATTATAACAAGTTGACTACAGCCCTTAAATTACTATGCCCGTGAACGGGGCATAGTATTCTGCCTTATGTGTTTACGTCTTCTCCTTCTCCTTCTTCCGGGACCATCGCTTTTTTCGGCCTTCTTCTGACCAAACGGCTGGGCCGATTATTGACCAAAATCGGTCAGAAGAACCACTGACCCAAGCTACATCAGGGGTGTGTACATAGTTGACCTCATCAACCAAAAAGTAGAGTAGAATTTATGTCAAATGTGTTCACAAGAAACAGTGGGAAAAGCTCTATTTCTTATGTGCACAATAGTGGGGTCCAAAGGTCAAATGGGGTTATCTAGGGTGGTGGGCAAATATAAAAGTAAAGGCTGATTGACCTATCATAGCTTGCCTCTTGTGGCATCACAATGCAAAGTGAACAAGTGTGCCCACAGTAACCCCCCTAATGAGCATCGTGAAGGGTCCAAAGGTCAACATGAATGGATCTAACTATTATATATGCCATCGTGAAGGCCTCGATGCAAAATGAACGGGTCAAAGGTCAACAAAAACAATCGACATGTGCACTATGACTTCATCATACGAAACGGGCATAGTGTCTGGAGTTGGTCTAGTTTAATCCTAGCTTATTGCTTCAGCCATGTTTTAGAAAACATTCCTCCTGGGATGTCGATCCAAATTTACCATCCTGGTTTATTCCAGGATTTTTTATTATGGCGCCGGAAAACCGCTTGCATATTCCTGTGGCATACCGAACCGGGGGACAAGTTGCCCCCCCTCTGGCTCGAAAAGCGGACGATATGGACCAAAATATTCATTTTCACCCCTCTTTTTGGGGCAATTTTTGACTCAATTTCAGCCTAACTTATGGGAAATATTAAGTAAATTTTGCAATTTCCTCTCGTGCTAATTTTCTTCAAATTTCAACTTAATTGGGACAAATTCCCGCGGACAACATTGAAATTTTGGCCCCCTCTGGCGGACGGGACTTGGAAATTTTGCCCCCTCTGGATTGAGTGCCTCGGTACGCCACTCATATTCCTGAGAAATACAGCTTCATTTTTAAATAAACAAAATGAATCTCGGTGATTTATGCTTCAAGCTAAGAAACTTTACATATGCTGGGCAATACTGTGCTTATGCTTCACGACTTGAAATCCTGACTTATCCAGGTATATCTTGTTCAAAATTCATCAGTCTGAGAATGATTCTCCTCTCGGTGTAAAACCAAAGATGGAAAAATCAATCTTTTCCAACATTCAATGGAATTTGGCTTTTAATTTTCGATCTTACGACTGATTGTCAATCTTATTGGGACTTTTCCCTCACCTCGATCTTTCCATTTAAGAGAGCAAGTATCAATTCGGAAGAGTCCCAGCATATTCCCTTGGAAACTTGGTTCAGTTCCAAGGTTAATGGACATTACCAGAAGTGCTGGCACAAGATTGTCTACCTCTGCTCAAGTGGCTAACCAGACCCTTTTCAAATGGATGAAACAAGGGTGAGGAGACATTGTTCTTAGGGAGAGAATTTGGGTCCTTGTACATAGACACTGTACAAATGGTTAGTACATTTGGGGGGTGGGGGAAAGGGTTTTGAGCAGGGGATGCTCGTTCCCTTCCAACCGCTGGCTACACCACTGCCATGGCTCGAAAAAGTGGGGAATTTGGGAAGCTCCTTTGGAGGGAAACTTGACCACTTGGAGGGAAATTTATACATAAGATATAGTGGGAAATCTGTGAGAAATGCGACATCTTCCCAGGAAATTTACATTTTTTCAACCCCTGACCACTGCCTCTGCTTATCACTAAAGCCAACTACTACTAAACCTTGTAGTATGACTCGCTCTATAACACAACTTGACTGTACAAAACTCTTTTCTTACATATCCTTCCGTACTCCAACCTAAATTGTATTTATTGCCTGAATAAATACTGTATTTGAAAACCTGAAACTTCATTTTACCCATGGCATACCATGTGTGACCATGCAAGGCAATGTTTAACACCATTTGTCATCTGGACAGTCTTTTTGTTCTCATCATAAACACTAATTTAATGCTAAGCTTCATACTACCATGACTACAAAGTGTCATAAAATATATTCAGTAAAATAGGGGTTTTCATGTGCATTTTGCCATGAGATAGGCTTTTGGAATCACACCCGGAGAATCACAATCATATGTCATTTCTCAACTCCCAAATATTTGTGATTGGGGGGGGGGGGTACTTAAAGCTACTTAAAGGTGCTGTTTTGATTTTTGTCGGTCTTGTTATCTACTTGATATGAGAGCCGGCCTATTCACTACTGTGCTAATATTGAACCATTAAAACAGCAGTGTTTTTTATCAGTATCTTGGGAACAGAATGGATTTGAAAGATGAAATTCTAGAAAGACAATGAGAAAAATACAGTCTTTCATCTGATATCAAAATTGATACTACTTTAAGGTAAAAATCGGGGGTCCCAAAGACGATCCGAACAAACACCTTTTACATAGAATAAAAGGGATGCGCTGCCCAATATATGGCTCATTTTTCAGCCTTCTTTTTTTAATGACCTCTCCCCTCCCTTTTTTCTGTCAATTTTGGTATAGAGATGGGTTACCTTTTTCACAATTTTCTAAACTTTCTTTGAAACTTACCACCAATTTTCTCAATCTGGAGCCAAAATTTCCCTAATTTATCTAAATGGTTTGGAAATATTGCACTTGGAATAGGCAAATTTGGCCCAAAGTGGTTACTCTCGGTATTTGTGAGGGGTCACATTGGCAGAAAATATTTTCACTACTTCCAGATCACAGAGGCATCATTCTATCCCAAACCCAAACTGGATCAAAAGAAGTTAAAAACTATAAAAATTGCATGAGAAATATTTATCAAAAGTGTTAATCTATTGAATTTTAAGCATAATTCCCTAATTGACCTTCTAACTGGAACAATTACATTCAAATTCGGAGGGGATGCCATGCCGCTTCAGTGATTTTCAAATTGGCCTTTAAACATCAGCAGTGGCAATTGTTTTAAGTACGAAGTGAAATGAACGGAAAATTCTGGTTATAATGCAAGTGGAAAAAAATCAGAAAAGGAAATTGGTACGATGTCCGTGTACCCTACCTGGTGTGTTCTGGTCAAACCAAATTATTTCCCAAATCTAAGCAAAAACCACAAAATTTTCTTTGTCCAAAATACCTATATAAAAAACCCCATAACAACAAATAATTTGTGAAATTTTGTGTATTTATTGGAGATGGGGTTTTAAATTTTGTCCTGACAGTTAATCAGTGGGATTCAACACCGAGTGCTATAAAAACAATATAAACTTTCTCAGTGCAAGATTTCTTCAAATCTGACCTATTTTGCATGAATTATGTGACACTTGGGTTGATGACTTCAAGAAGACTTTAAGCGCCCATTGTGTAAAATTAAAATATTGCTGTTTGTGGTACTTGAAATTAAAAGGGTTTCATTTTGTCTAAACATTAGGCTTTCAGAAACCAAATTTTCTCCATAATTACATTTATAATAACATGGAAAAAAATAAGAACATTCTTGATCATGTCTTTAAAACACTTCGAAATTTCAATTCTTTTTTTGAAAAAACCAAACCCACCATTGGAAATTTCTTTATACATACAATAAACAAAGAATGCAATATTTACTTGGGGCCATGGTCTTCCTGACTACAGATCAGCCACACCCTTAGGACCCAAGATTGTTGGGAAAATCGCCACCCTATGGTGTGCCATTTTTGTTGTGGGGGTGCCTTCAGGGGTTTTAACTACCTTGAACTCCCTACCTTTGCCAGGCCTGGTTGACTAGTACACCCCCTGGAGCAAAATTAAAGGCCAGTTACCTTTACTGCATAGGACTCAATGAATTTTTAAAGTATATCTGAGGGTGGTGTAATTTTAAGTGACCTACTTGCATGAATTTAATTGCTATAATACTGCAAGCAAATTGGCTTATGTATTTAAGGCTAGCATGTGGGCGGGCGGTTGTTACATCTGATTAAGCGAGATGTGTCAAAACCATAATTGTCTTAAAATCAATGGGAGTGCAAAAGTGTGGTAAAATGGATAGTTGTACTTTAATTGGCTTAATGTTAATGGGCATTTTTTAATTTTGCCTTTTTTGGTGTAATCCCTCCATTGCTAGCAACAAATCTAGGCCTTTCCAATCATGGGCTTTTTTCATTCATGATTCATCTTGTGTATAAAGAATGCCTTGTTAAGCATCACCACCATGCCACAAAATGCCAGTCATTTGGAGTGTTTATCTTAAGAGGAAGAGACACACTTGTGGTATCGGAAATTGGATTTGATATTATCTTCCCATATTACTACATCTGCCAATCATAATGGCTTGTCTCATCATTGTCTTATCGAAAAGGAGGGCAAGATGGGAGAGCAAGAGGAGAAATAGGAGGAATGAAAGGTCTGCGAAAAGCACTACGTAGACTATCCATTATCTTATTTCGCAATAATACATAATGTGTTCAAAGTGTGCTATGATGTCGACATCATGTCGTCCTACTCAAGACAACGCTTTCTTTTGGAGACACACAAAAAAAAATCTATCATTCCTACCCTCTTATGCAGAGCTCTTTCAAGTTTCACTATATTTTTAAATTTGATCCCACTGTAGCTTACACAGAAAGGGCACCATTGATTTTAGTTTTTGTGATAATATAGCTATACCTGCTGCTTGCAACATAATTTTCATAGCATGTTTCAAGTTTGACCCTACTTAGACTTGGACCATAGGTCACAGAATGAGGTCATCATTGACTTTAATTTCCACAGGACAAACGTAAGGTGTCTATCTGCTTCATTTGAATGTGTTTCACATTTATTTACCTTTTACTTTACATTCAACTGACCCTTGAGCATTATGCCACAGTAAGTAAGAAGTCACCAATGACTTTTTTCAATCTTTCACCAATGTAATGGTATAGTCAGGGACAGAATTAGGCAACCATTTGCAAATGAAGGTTTGTCAATCAGCAAGGCGAAGACCGTGATTGGTTTGTAAATTCTGGGTTGGAGATATTCAAACAAAATATGATTTATTTTAAAATGTTTTTGACTCATGAACATAATAATTTATGCAACTAATTTTTTTGCATTGTTCTGCACTGTCACATAAGACGCACAATTGATTCCCTTAATCTGTATGTTTTGTCACAAAAGTATTTTCAAAAGAGAATCATAATAGTTATACTGCCTTTCAGAAATTGCTTTGAGAATATTTAGCAAAAATTGAGCCTGTGCAGTTCACACATTGAGTGAAAATGAGCCTGAGGCGTTATTCATCCACAACTTCATAATACTCAATTTCACGCAACACTTTATATAGTTGGCATATCCTCAATGCAATTTATACTATCTGGTTTGAATATTATTACTCAAAATTATCATTTAATTGCTATACTTTCCCCAATGAAGTATGAGGCCAAATAGAGTATGTTACTATGATCCTGAATCAACTCAAGCCAGACACACCTTTCACAAACAGGACTTTGCTCAGTATTGACATGCAGCAAACATACAGGTCCGAGTGGCTTTGACAATGGTATTCACAGGTGATTCCACAGGTAATCAAATCAATCAAGATAATATGATACAAAACTAGAAAAAATAGCAAACATTAGACAAACAAATATATACAAATTCCAAGTGTCTTTACATACTGTCAAATTTAAAGGGCCATGGTCCGATTGCTAGTAGCCTCATCCCCAGAACCCCAGGTTTTAATGGAAATGAAAATTTTGGTTTCAGAAGAAAGCTAGTATTTTAATTTTACCCTGTCAAATCTTAGGGCTGAAGGATGTTTGTTTTGGATGTTATGAGTGAAAATGTGTACCATTTTGGTTATCAATATTAATTTTACACAGTACTCTGTGTGGATTACAAAATTACGTTTTTAGCACTCACATCAAAATGGGCTGAGATATTGTGCGAAGCTTTACAGATAGGTTTTTTTGGATTTTTTGGGGGGGTAAAGGCTATTCTATCAAGATGAAAACTTTATATACTGAAATCTGATCATCCCCCTTAAAGTTTACTATGAAAACTCTGATGCACTGTATTGACAATAGAAGCCTGGATAGAGTCCACATGTGTCAAACTTGAATCAAGTGTCATGGCCAGGATACTATTTTTCTTTTATTCTTTTTTAATTCACAGACCTCTTGGGAAATTGAATTCATGATGAATAGTCCTACTATAGGCCTAATCGCTTTTGGAATTGAAATGGTCAATAATGATCACTTCAATTAATTCATTTAGTCAAGTACAATTAATTCATTTAGTCAAGTAATCCACATAGTCAATCAATCCATTAAGTCAAGTAATCCACATAGTCAATTAATCCATTTAGTGTGTTAATTTTTCTATAGGTCATTTTGCAATGCAATCTGGTTATGTGATGTGGGGTGTCTGGATAAACTGAACTCCCTGGGATAACTAGAGACAGTGGAGTTTTCTAGAGATAGGGCTGGACGCTTATTGGGATAAAGCATGGCTTGAATTTCACTTGTCCATGACCAGATGGTGTAGGTTTGTGTTGCCCTACCATATAAACAAAATCATATTTAGAATCCCATACAATTTGAGGGGGAAAATAAACACTTTTGAAAAAAATTTAAATCCATTATACAACATACAAAGTATTTTATCAATCACTGCTCCCCACCAGCAACTGGTGAAAGCTATTTGCCAACACAAGTCAGCTAAAATCTAGGCTAAATATCATAAGCTGTAATGTTTACACTGTAAATGCCACATGTGATTAGGAGCAAGTGCCAATTCCATGACATCCTGTACCAAGCTGTGGGCTGACAAGCAGCAGGCTACCCAGACATGGGATACCTGGTGATGGCCAGGCCTAGGCACTAGCCTCAGGAGGCATTTGTACTATCACTTATCACTGGAAGAGTGGTGGATGCCTGGCCAGGGGTGAACCCTGTGTATATAGGTAGTAGGGCTGGACATGCTTTAACACGTACTGCATAAGGGGTTGCACTTCCTTAGTGCCTAAGGGGGGGTTTGATTGTTCCTAGGGACCCATTCCTTATATACCACTTTCCCAAAGGATTTTAGATGAAATCCAAAACATGTTAGAAGGCATACAACATCCAACAATTAAGAAATAAAAACTGAAAAAACTTGTTCATTAAAATAGGGCAAAAAACATGTTTTAATTTGGCGTCCAAAATGTTGCGAAAAGGGACGCGAATTTGTTTCTTCTGCATTTTCTACGGCCCTGAATCACCTAGACTTTGCTGATTGGCTTTAATTGGTGAGGATTAACTATTTAACTATTAAGCACACTGAGAAATGTCTCGTGCATTTTTATATTTTTTAGGTTTACTTACTTGCATAATTTACCATACGGTTCCTACAGTAAACCGCTATACGATGTTATATAAAAATTATGGACACAATGGCCTACTATACTTCCAAGAATTTTTTGATTAATTATTTACTTTGTTTATGTCCCTAGGTGTATGCATTATGAAAATCAATCACAGTAACCTAATTAAGATTTTTTAATTTTTGTCATGGGCCTTCCGTTAGTGCATAAGGGGGGGGGCTCCTAGGGACCCACCCCGCAATTACCCGCAAAAACGGCGCATGGATTTGAATTTTTTTTGCAACCAATGCAAGCGCAACAAAAGTTTAGACAAATACAAAAAAATATAAACCAAATATATTCAGCATTAAAAACGGCCGGCCGAAAACAAAAATGGGTCCCTAGGAACCCCCCCCCCCTTATGCAGTTAATGTGAACATGCATCTTATCTGATCTTATAGCGGCGGTTTCTTTACTGAAGGCCCGTCACCTGGCATAAGCAGACAAGTTTTGGTATTTTACCGAAAATGCTGCTCAATGAAATGCAATATTTGAATTGTGGCTATATTACTATTTACAACAAATCCTTACAGTTGTGACAGAGAAGGCCAGTGTCTGACCAAGGGTTTGAACTAGTTTAACCTTCTATCAATGTTTAGTGAGCCCATGCCCCAGTAGTCCCTGTATTATTCACCGATTTAGGGCATTTTCAAAATTGCATCCAAGATCCTTTTAGACAGGACAGTTTGAAAGATGTGTGTCCGAAAACACACCTGAGGATGTTGCTGTGAGGTATATTCATGGACTTTAAAAGGGGTATGTACATATGCCCCGGAAGGTGTAATGTGATTGTTGCCCTCTATTCATTCTTGTCTTTGTCTGGTATCGACCCTAAGCAATGACTTCATACTTGATGATTTACATAAAATTCTCCTTGCCCTACAGTGGAAATACCAATCAATAGTGTAGGCCACCTGTGCAATTGGAGCATTTCTCTGGTGCTTGTATGTGGGCCTCTTGCCCATAAATGTGCAACTACACATAATGTACATTTTAATTCAATGTAGCCCTGCCCTCCTTTTTTTTTTTTTTTTTTTTATGCATCTTATCCGATCTTATAGCGTCGGTTTCTTTACTGAAGGCCCGTCACCTGGCATAAGCAGCATTTTTGGTATTTTACCGAAAATTGCTGCTCAATAGAAACGCAATATATTGAATTGTGGCTATATTACTATTTACAACAAAAGCCTTACAGTGTTGACATAGAAGCCAGTGTCTGACACAAGGGTTTGAACATAGTTTACCTTTCTATCATATTTAGTGAGCCCTTGCCCCAGTAGTCCCTGTATTATTCACCGATTTATGGCATTTTCAAAATTGCATCCAAGATCCTTTTAGACAGGAAAAGTTTGAAAGATTTTGACAGAAAAGAAAACTTGAGGAATGTTGCTGTGAGGTATATTCATGGACTTTAAAAGGGGTATGTACATATGCCCCTTCAGGGGTGTATGTAAAGAGGGTCTATATAGATAGAGAGGCAAAACGTTACGTAATCTTTAGAAATACACCGTCTCGCATGTTTTGCCGACCACAAAGAAAACATAGAGTACCAACAATAGAAAGCAATGGCTTTTTTTTTTTTTTTTTTTTCAACTGATATTTTGGCGGATTGTTTGTATCGAATTGACATTATGTGTGTATACAAGCACCCAAACTAATAATTATTCTGTGCAATATTCAAAATGTCAGCGCCCAGCACGGACGACTGGTTTTGAACGGGTTTCACCCCCTTGGGTGTATGTGATTGTTGCATCTATTTCATTCTTGTCTTTGTCTGGTATCGACCCTAAGCAATGACTTCATACTTGATGATTTACATAAAATTCTCCTTGCCCTACAGTGGAAATACCAATCAATTGTGGCCACCTGTGCAATTTGAGCATTTCTCTGGTGCTTGTGTTGCCTTTGGCCATAAAATGTGCAACTACACATCATGTAACATTTTAATTCCATGTACCCTGCCCTCCCCTCTCAAAAAATTACATAATATGGTCTTAATGACCTCTTGGATTGATACTTGTGAATAATTTTGAAAACTAACATATTTGTAAACGAAGAGATATTACAATTTTTTATTTCACTCTATTTTGAAACACTCACACTTATATAGATCTAGGGCTGTGACATCTTCCCGTGTACCCTGGTACCCGCCCGTTTACTTCTTACCCGTGACAGCATTATCGAGGCGGGTTTCCCGAACGCCTTTTACAAAAATATAAGTTTAAAATTTACATTTCTTTTCTACTCCGAGTCTCTACGAACAATATGCATCCGGGGGGGGGGGGGGTGGAATGAAAACTAGTATCCATTAATGTATACCCAGATTGATGCAAACGTGTGATATTTATATCGTCTTGATGGAAAGTTTGTTTGCCGCGGTATTAACCGCAAATCGCAATACAACATACCTATGCTACAGATTGCATATTATCTTGATGCCTCCAAACTCCCTTGATGGAAAATTCCATCACCGCCGTGGGTTGTTTAGGCGGCTCGTTAAAGCGACATAATGGCATAAAATAATCAACTAATGAACAATGACCCCTTACTGAATCACTTCCACAAGTTTAAACAATTTTGGATGTTTACATTATTTAAAAAAAATAAAACAAGGAAATTCCAAGGGACGGTGGCAATCGTGGCAAGTTCTGGAACAGAAAACCAAGGTGTTAACATCCCTGACATAATTACAGTGTAACTGCATGTTTATTGAAACCATTCAAAAGCATCAGACCCAGGATTCAGGCATTGTACTTTAAGCTTGTAGTTAAGAATTGATCTGGCAAGTGAAAGATGGATAGCCGGGATAGGGCACATTACAATAGCAATGGTTCTGTGAGCTGATGAAAGCATGCTTTTCAAGTTTGATAATGCTGGCAGGTATGTCAGCATCCTTCAGAAATTGCCACGAACGGCCCACTTCCCTCTGGAAACTTTTCCGGTTTTACTGGTTTTACAGAATGGAAACATCCAAAGTGTTTTCAAAATTTGTGGAAGTGATTTCAGTAAGGGTCCTTTTTATGTCTGAATATTTTTTATGCCATTATGTCGCTTTAAGTGGTAATAGCTGTACTATGGGCTGTGTTTACGTCATTCTCAGCCGATTTGTTCAGTTGACCGCGGTCCACGACCGGGAGCCGCACTAAAATCACTCTGCATTTTGTGTAAAGGTGTGGTCGTTCGGTAAACAACATATCGTCGATTGTAAGCAAATTGGTGTGGCATGGTGCGTAGATTATTGATTGATGTCAAGTTACAATTTAAATGACTAGTGCAGACGTGTTTAATTGGGAATATAGAAAATAAATAAATGTGAATCGACAAATAAATTAGGCCTTCGGAGTACTCCGTGCTCGGAATACGGCTATTGGGTTTTACGTGGCGGGTGGAAAAGAAAAAAGTTGGTGGCGCTATCACAAGCCTGTATCTCGAATTTATCCTGTATCGGCTATCAAACTTACAATGATTTAAAATTTTTCATATTTTTTTGATATAGAAATATCTTCAAAACATCAAATATGCTGTACGTGGGGTTTGAAATTTGAACTTACTTCAAGTCAATTTAGCGTGTATTTCAAGGGAGCATTATTGGTGGTGTGCGCCCCGACGGTTTTTACGTTGTGAATGGCGTTTAGGATGAAATAAAGTTTAATAAAAGTACACGATTGTAGTAAATAAAGAGTTCTTCTTATGAATTACATAGAACAGGTGTTTTATCGCTGTTAACTTCAAAACATGGAAAGAGGGTTTGAAGGTATGTATTGTCAGGGAATTTTTTTTTATAAACTGGTGCGAATTTGCATCAGGAGTTCTCGGGTCCCGGGTACCCGCCCGGAAATTGAAACGGGTACCCGGGAACTTGTTACCTGTTAGGTCACAGCCCTATTAGATTCCCTTGTAAAATGAAAGAAAAGATGCTAATTATTTAGTCCTGATACATCGTTTGCATAGCGGTGTGTTATGCACTTTTCCTGCCTCCTATACCAGATATTTTAAGTACTTGGCGTCTCAGGTTAGGACAAGGATGAATATCTATTAAGCTTTTCTGGAGATGGCCCAGCAACACAGGTTTAAAAAAACACATAACATGTTACACTTGCAGGATTCAAACCGCAACTCCACATACCTCTTTAAGGAGCGTTAGATTTATAATCTATAGGTGTTAGGTCTCCAAAAGGTGTCCATCGCCTTCCTAGCAGATAGCAGAAAGGTGTATTTACAATGACGGTATTCACATTGGTTTTGTATTTTTTTTTAATTTATCATTTTCTCTATCGGTATGTTTACATTCTCATGAAAAGATCACAATTTAGCTCATAATTTGTAAGAGGACAATAATTGGGTCACCCACCTTTAAGTGTTGAACAACAAACCTAGTTTTTTAAGGGGAAGACTTGGTGTATATTCACAGCAACAGGGCCAGTGTATTCACTCACCAGGAGTGTCTCCACGGTCATTATCACCTGTACTAATCACCTCAGTGTGACAAAAATTTAACTATTGCCTCACGGGACACTAAATATCACTCCAATGTGGACATGCTGGCCTAAAATTTTGGGTAAGATTATGACAACCATGGTCACTTTCTAATCACACTTTAGAAGCAGAGTGCTAGACCCATAGACTCTGGCATGTTCCCAGGAAATGGCCAGGGCATATTACATAACCAATAATTAGAAACAGATGGGGAAGAACCGGAAGATAAACTTTCTTGACTTCTTGTATGGCCAATTTGAATTAAAGGTACTATCAGTGATTTGCTAAATCAGAAAATCAATAATAAAATTAAAAAAAAAAAAAAAAAAAAAAATGCACAAGTTAAAAATTACCGGTAACGGTTAAATGTTTTCAACAGTTAATTTCATACAGCCTTCCCCATATTTCTTTATTTATAACACTACCCGATTTTATAAATGCTACCCAAAACCGTTGCAAATGTTTAACCACAGTGGAATGTAACTTTTTTGGAACTTTTTTTTCAAATTTATGGTGTTAAATAATGAATGTGGGGATGCCAAAGGTTGTGAATGATGACAAACTGTCAAAATTCCCAAAAATTTTAGCTATGGAGCTACAACTTGCGAGGTTTGTGGCAATATCAGTTTTTATTGAATACACTGACAGAGGCAGGCACAAACTGGGGAACTTGACCACCACACATACCTTCACTGCCATTTAGGTCAATGCCCCATCTCTTAATAGGGATTTTCTGTTAATTAACAATTTGATTCAGGAAACCATTCCAAAATAAGGACTGTTAAATTGCACCTCTTAATTGGGAAACCTGCTTAAAGACACTATCAGCAGGAGTCAAAATATTTGAAATTTGAAGGAATAGTTAAAGAGCCATGGCACATTGCAATAGTGCGGCCCTCAAGATTTTTCAAAAATTCTATATTTTTGTGCATGGTGTAAGGCTTTTATAACAAAAGCCCTACCGAACTGATTAAGACCAAAGCAGATTCCTTATGGGTAAACAGAACGATTATATTAATTTAACGTCGCCGGCGGACGTAAAATTCAGAAGACGACGAAAATGGCGTTTCCACAAGAACACGCACGACGGTGCATGTTTCCCACGCTCTGCACACTCGTTTGAATCGGTCTAAACCTTTGTGGTTTTAATATCAGTGAGTAAGAGTCAAAGTATCATGTATATAACACATGTGTTGATTACGTTATGGAAAACTTAAAAGTTGCCTACCAAACGACTGGATGTCTTTCTCCTCATATCAATGCCCCTATCTGTTTTGTGGTATGTTATTTTTAAGTGTGAAATATGTCTCTGTTCTTCCAATGGCCTAGACTATCATTTGAGAGCAAATTGAAGAAATTTTCATTATTTTGTGAAAATATCCAGTGCGTTTAAAGTGAAGGGAAGGCCGGGAGAAGGAGAAGAAGGGAAGGGGGAAGAAACCACCCCAAAGCTCGTTCCTATCTCCTCCTCGGAAAAAAAGGAAGAAATGGCCGTTTTCCAAGAAACGATTCTCCATTCAATTACTGTTGTAGTAAGGTCCGTACGGACAGTAATGACTAAAATTTCCGATGTTCCTATTATGTTTGCTCCGTCTTATTCATTTGCAGGGGTTTGTTAGGGCACCTGTATTGTTACATACATGAAAAAACTGATTTTGCTGAGTTTCTGATTTAGCAAATCACTGAATGATGCCTTTAATTGGACATTTAAAATATGATCAAATCAATGAAGTGTATGAACTAATTTTATCATAAATCACTTTAATAACTGAACAGGTGCAGAATGCAAAAAGTAGCTGGATTGGTGGATGCAAAGCAACCCCAGGCTGCAGTGTGCACCTGAACACTGGGTTGGGGTTGAATCTCTACCCCATGCTTACTTTTGATCAGGGTTAAACCCTGCTAAGTTGTTGGCAAAGCAGGGTGAGGGCAGCCTCCAAAACAAGGCCAATTTGTTTAGATTTATACTAAGGAGTGGTTCATGGACACCAGCTGCACTGATACATTTCCATTTCACTTTCATGTTGTTCCAAACACATGTGGCAAACATGTTGCTTTTGTTTATCTCTAATGGTTTTGTTAAAAAAAATAACATTCCACATAAAACTAGAAATTTGCAGTTCTTGGATTTCATGCTCACTATACTCAAGAATATAAGATTCAATATTCACGCTGTCCCAGAATTTTATACCCAAAGGTTTGGCATGATATTTGGCAAATCACTGTCACAATTTGACAGTAACAATTCTGATATGATGTGGCCATAATAAAATAAAACTTAACATCTCACTTGTAAACTTGTGAAAGCACATTATCCACTAGCTGTAGGCCTAACCTGTGTTAACCACACTGATTGGTGTCAAAAAATTACATCCATGCATATGCTGTGGATAACACAACCTCATGTATTTTCATGGCATTGCTTGGCAGGAGGCTGAAGTATTTTCAAAACAATCAGTTTGGATCAAGTAATTAATGTGTTCTCAAGGTGGGCGACCACATTCAAGGTCCGGCTTGTCATGATATGTTTTCTCCCTCACGGGAATAGCAGGGGGACTGTAGTTGAAAGAGTGCGCTTCCTGATAAAATTGTGAATTTGGCACACAAGTATTTAGCATTGAGTAATCCATAAAATTGATGGAAGAATTGCCAACCCCACTTAGTGGACCCCCACGCTGGGGTTCAAGGTTATACAGGGGTAAAAAATTTAAAATGGTTCCGAAATGGTCAAAAAGCCAAACCATGGTGTTGTTGGTTACAAGGCATTCCATAAAAGGTATTAGTTTACACATTATGGCTTATAGTTCCAGAGTTATGGGGTAAAAACTGTAAAAATGGTGCAAAAAGACACTTTTGTGTGTAAATGGTGTCAAAAGTTAAAAGTTGCTGTGATCAGTTATCATGTGGTGGCAAATTGTTTCCCGAGGCTAAAGGATTGAAATAAGGAAAGGTTTGCCTTATCTGTTAATGCTTAGTTTTCAAGTTATCCAACAAAAATAGGTCACGGGTCAATAGAATCCATAGCTCCAATAGCTGTTGACTTTACTTCGCAATTTTTGTTAATAACCAACCACGTAAGATAGTCAACACTTTCCTCTATTCATTCTATGAGCTAAACCAACATTTAAACCACATTTTACTAAAATTTTT
Source organism: Ophioderma brevispina (assembly GCA_023653785.1). Lineage (NCBI taxonomy): Eukaryota > Metazoa > Echinodermata > Ophiuroidea > Amphilepidida > Ophiodermatidae > Ophioderma > Ophioderma brevispina. Next base: position 37,872 of record JAMKCH010002567.1, on the reverse strand, counting down.
TTTAATAACAACATTTAATATTTGACCCCTGTACAACCAAAATCGACTTTTTACCATTTTGTTGCAGTTTTACCCCATAATTCCTAACTAGTATTACGTCACATTAGTTAAAATAAAAACAAACTAAACTTTTTAGAATCCTTGTAACCAGAACAATATCATGGTGTGCTTTTCAACACATCGGAACATTTTAAAAATTTTCCCCTGTGTAACCTTGAATCCAAGCTGGGGGCCTGAAAGGGGTGTGGCAAGTGTTCCATCAATTTTTTTTGATTATCATGTAATAAAGTTCTTGTGTACCAAAATTCAACAATTTATCCGATTTGCACACTCACATAAGCTCTGTGCACTACAGTCCCCCACTAGAAGCATATCACCAAAAACAGTCCATTACAATTTGAGTTAACCAGTCCATCCGTTTGGATGGTAGACGCCAAATGTGCGTTTTTTTTTTTATTAAGGGTGGCATTTGTGTGAATTCTAGCACACCTTTATTTTTGTTTATAATTCCGCTAGATATCTTCCAGAAAAAGTTTGTTCCAAATTTAGTTGATTCTGGATGTTGCGGATTCAATGTTATGAGCAATTTGTTCATATCGCGTGCCCCATAGACCACTGTGTGACATTTCGTCCGTTTACGGACAAAAAATACAAATTAACAACGAATTTCTTCTGCAGTGAATCGAATTTGCAGCATAAGATTAGTCATACATAACTATACTTGGGCCACCGGATCAGATGAATTTCTTTGAGGTAAATCGGGGAAGAGGCTGTGATCACAACAATGCCCCTTTAAAATTACCACATGCGTGTTGTAAATTGTGGTACCATACCACATTGGAGACATTTTTGGCCATACATTTGAAAGAAAACATTTTCCTTTGCCTAAAATTTCACTAGTGGACTGCAAAATATGAACATTTCTTCTAAACCAAAATCTCATTTGCTGGAATAAAGTGGGGGGCTGAGTTTGTTTATCAGGATTTCACCACCTTTAAAGCAATATTAGCACATTTTTTTTGAGACGCCCCCATGTTTCAAAATTTGGAGATTTTTACACGATGCATTGGTACGCTATAAACAACCATACGGTGAATGGTTACTCGAAAATGTCTATGGTCACAAAACGAAGGAGTTTTTAACTATCATAATTATTATCGGGGATCCCCGATAATAATACAACTGCTCTGGAAACGTCCTTCCAAGTGGAAATAGCCGGAATAGCGCCAGTACGTTCAAATACGCTCACCCATTAGTGTTTTATGATAGTTCAGGGCAAAGCAAGTTATAGGTTTATTTTTGCGAGGTGCAACTATTTCATCATGGACTGACATCAACGTAGTATTTTCCAGCTCTGCCATTAAGTCCAATCGTGATCCCATTCTAATACAAATCGCCTTATTTTTGTGATAAATACGCATTTTTTAAGCATTCTCGTTGGTGTAGTTTCCTAGACCAATTACCACGTAACTGGCAGAAAATATCAATTTTTGAAAATTGGGGGCGCTCTTCAAAAATTGCTATATTGCTTTAAATTATGATTACCCTTTGGTACTGATAGAAAATTATCAAATTGGCAAGCCTTGCTTTGATAGAAAAAATAATTTGGATGTATACAGGTCTGTGTGTTCTCCAGTTTTCCCTTCCCGATTTACTTCATGACCCACAAAATAATTGATCAACTTACTTCTATCCCTTCTTGTGACAAATCACACAGCGTCCTAATCAGGCCCAATACAATGCCGGCAAAATAACGATTGGAACGAATTTAGTCTACCAATCCCGCCCCGACACCTACAGTCTGATTCCCACAATGACCCAACTAAATTTAGAATTTGCTAGCTAACAATGCATTTACATAGCATTGTGAAGACATTTCCAAGCCACTAGTGTTTGGTTAAGCTTGCCCTCGCAAATCCCTTCTGTCTGGTTTGGCAATCTGGAAACATTTATCATGGTGTGTCACTGACCTACCCAGATCTATTAAGGATGGTGTCCTGTCCACAAATTGGAAATTGTGACCATATTATGTACGCATAGGTTTTATATAACCCTATATGACTGGACTAGGAGAGCTTCAGAGGTTTTCTTATACAATAATTAGTATCTTTATTACATATTGTCCAGAGACAAATTTCCAGTTCCAAATGGTTTTGGCGTGTGCTTTGATGTTACCATTGCTACCCCTCAACACTAGTGCCATTAAATTAATACCAAGCACCCCTTCTTATTATTCAAGCACAAATACTGTAATAACCACTAACCAGAGCTAACCTATCAAACTTCAGACGAAACCGGTTGAATATCAATCCAGATTAGCGTGTGATTTCATTTACTGATATCGAAAGTTTAACTTTGCAAGTTAACAAATTTGTACAGTGGTCAAAATGGACAACATTGTTTTGATTTTTTCCCTTGAAGGCTGCTCATAGATTTCCTGAGGAGGGCGCCCTCAATTCCAAAATTGTGTTTTTTGCATGTACATAATGCTTGTCCATATACTAATCACTGTGTGAAATTGCTAAGCTTAAATCGAATTCCTTCATATAGAAAATCACACTTTGTTATAAACCTTCCGGATCCGGAATTTTTGTTATACACAGTATCCTAGGGACGTAATACTACACATAAATGTTACTGCATCAAAACGAAAAAATCCGATTCATCTCACATTTCGGAATTGTGCTTTTTTAGGTTTGCTAGTTTTATTTCTATTTGACTATTTTTCATTATTACACAAAAAAATAATATTTCGAAATCTCTGAGTCGACTTAAAGAACATGCCTAATTACAAATATTTTGAAAATAAATAAGCTCCCATCTAAAATGACTGACTGTAGCATCCCAAGCGTCTAAAGCACTCAGTCATTTTGGAAAGTGAGTGATGAATATCGTAATTTTAAAGTTGTAGCCTGTTATACTCTCTGACATAATTGGCTTTTCCTGCGTCGAGACTATGCCAGCATTCCCCCGCCCCCCCCCCGGACAGAACCATGACAACGCGCAAAGGACACATTGATTTGTGTTACACGCAGCAACTGTACGCGCATGTATGTAGATGCCCTTATTCCAGAAAAGGGATTGTGACGGCGACGATAATTACGTTAACACTGTTTTCCTGATTTTTTTTCTAACATAAATTCAACTTGGAATTAATATCAACCGTACTCTTTTTTGTAGCTTATGATGTTTGCTTAGGGAAAAGGAACATCTTTAGTACTGTGAGTGACCAAAAAATGATATATTGTGACCTATGTTTATACTGAATATGAGCACAAAAAACACCTTTTTGCTTTCACTTTCAAGGCATTTCTGTAGCCAAATACATGGTAAGAATTACATTGAGGGTCTGATCTCTACAAATGACAATAAATGGACGACTCAAAATCTCTTGTTGCACCTTATAAAGAAAAGGCCATTGCTTTGTCTTACCACTTCAGCTAATTGAGCAAAAAGTCCAACTCCTAAAAGATGTTGGATAATTTGCAAGTTAAGTCACTGAATTGTGTTTTTAACCATGAATACAAGACTATGTGAGTGACGAAAAGTTTCAAATTATGAAGAAATCGCCCAAAACCTAAATAAACATGTCCCTTCACTCCTGATAAATGTAATTCACTTAGGCTGACTGGAATGAACGACAGCAAGTGGTGAGAAAGTGATGCGATCCTGTGGTTGTACTCAAGTCAAGATGATGACCGTTAGTGGTGAACCGATCACATCGTAGGGTTCTGAATCGGCCCGATTTTAAGCTTTCGGATTTCTGGATCGGAATCGTCGAAAATTCCCCTCCCTACCGATCTAAGGAACCGATCCCAGTTACTACAAAGCCTAAAAAAATGGCAAAACTCATTTCAACTCACCACCTTATCTGTCAAATACGACTTAGCCCAAGTTTTTGATAATAATCTACTCAATCTAGCATTAGCCCCACCTGAGTCATCAGACAAACATGCACCATACTATGATAGCAACAAATATGTAGCGTCGCGTGGTGTTTTTGCATTCACAAAACGTTTGTTTACATAATTCCCATTGTCTGCAGTATCAGGGAATTTCCCGTTAATTCTTGATGAAGATGGAAAAACAATGTTCTAATTGGCTGACGTTTTTCTTTTCATTTGTATTAAAAATTTTGAAGTTTTGTTTGAATAAATTTTTGTTGACAAAAACTTTTTTAACACAGGTCATAACACATATACAATTTTATATAATCGTAAATTCTCTATAAAGAGGAAATGTTGATGTTTTCTGTGTTACTGTTTATTTTCCAAATTTGGGAGAAATATTCCTAGAATAATTTCCTAGAAATTCACTCTTTTTAAACCCATCATCATTGCACGAACCCCGGAAGTCCCAACTTAATCAAATATGGCCGCCCGATCGACTGCAGAGACAATGTGATGGAGGGAGTATCATGGAGCTTAGAAACCCTGAAAATCATTTTTTCCATGTTTCTGTGTAAAAAAAACTGTTAGCATTTCAAGTGTAGATTGTACTTTTCGGTACTACAAATATCAGTCAATGTAAGTTTGATCAGTATACGTAAGTAATAAACAAAGTTCAGAGAGCAAATGACAAAGTTCAGTGTACAAACTACCACTGTGCAAATCACATGGGTCACTGACATCACCAGAGATCGGTATCTGAATCGGATCGGCCGATCAAAACTTAACAATGATCGCAGTCGCCGTTCCAGAAAGCAATGGGGATCGGTTCTACACTAAGGCCCGTACAAAATATATCACAAGAACAGAGAAAGGAGAAAGAAAGAATCTGTCGCCTCCTTCACAAAGCACTCTTAAAGACAGCGAGGTGATTTTTTAGGATATGAATCGGTTGTAGACCCACCTACCCAGAACGTTGGGACGGGTTTATTGGAACAAAACAGGTGCAAAAGAAAACCGCAAACTTTGTATTGAACTTGCCTGCTAATCGTAATCGTTCCCCATAGAAAACATGCTTTCTTTGACTTTTCTGCGTGCACGACAGGCTAGAAGAATTCGGCGAGAATGTGAGAATCGATTCTCGTAAGATTCTGTAATTGATTGGCGGGATTTTTTTTTTTTTCAAAAAAATTTGTTGATCTCGTAAACTTAGAATTGAACACAGTGGTGAATTTGACGATTCCCGCAAAATTCATTTTTGAGAATCAAGAGTGATTCTCGACGCTGCTACGAAATTCTAACCCCGCACGACAGAACTACTAAATCATCATCTTATTCATAAAGGACCTGCAATGGCTATTTACTTCAGGTTGTAGCTAATTACATTGGTTAAGCATTCCCAAAAAATATGTAAAAAACTTAGGTTCGAGAAAAATTGGGGGCGCTTCTTTCTGGGAAATCTCTCTCATGTCTCTTTTAAAGCAAGAAGGAATTAATTCAAAACTGGGTATAGATAATTTTAACATGCATTTAGTGGTACAAAAATTCCACCAGTAAATTTGTATGTGACTACTATTTGTGTAAGCCTACAAAGCATTATTCCTTCAGTGATTTCCATTCTATCAGGGTGAGTCAAAAAGATTACACTCGTTTTGTTTAATTTTTCGAAAGCAGTGAAAAACTACAAGATACCGGCTATCACATATGATGAAAAGAGGTTATGACCTAATAGAGAAATTTTGAATTTTGATTTTTTGAACTTTGCATGCGAAGGTGATGCTCACTTAAAGATAGGTACCATTTTACTCTGTCCACGGAATCCTGTTGTGGAATTTGGCCAAAGAGACTTTGGATGATCTACACAAGTTATATCATGACATTCTTGCTTGCTTGAGGTACCTTTTTGTAGTAAAACCCTTCAAATATCAAGAAAAATGTCAAACTATTCATTATTCTGCAATCAATAACAACTTATGGAATCTTACACCCATTTTTGAGCCATACTTCATTAAATGTTCGAAATTGTTCTCATATATGTTCGCGGAAAGTTGACAAGGCATATACTGATGGTTGCAATCCTGTGCAATACAGCGGGTTGACCCACATTTTCCACCGACTGCTTCATAACCTGATGGGGGGGCTACTTTGGAATCCAATTATTTGACATTACACACATTCAACATCCATCATCTGCCTTTCCTTTGCATCTCATCCCTTTATCTGTGTATCCCTTCCCTCTCTTTTCTCTACTCTCTTCTGCTTGCTCCCTTTCCCACTTACCTGCTTTACCGCTAGCTTAAGCTTATTTCTTGGTAATGGGAGGGGGACAATGGAATTCCCCTCCCTTGCTCCTGTTTCGCTACTTTCATTGGACTATTGTAAGAATGTTATCAACAACAGTTGTATGGATTAGGTAACTAATGTTACTTTAGAACAAAATACAAAAAGTTTTGAGTAGTTTAAAATGACCGTAACTCAATTGGCTTTTGTGCTTGTGGACGTGAAGAATTGTACAACCGTGGGTCAATTTGGTTTTGGCGGCTTTCCGTTAATTTACATATTGCAATTTTGCGAAAAGAAAAGGTAAAACTTTAGATTTTTTTACCAATGGGATAGTGGATATATTGAGCTATTATTTCCAGTATATAAAAAAAATTCTGAACTTGGTAAATATTTTAAATATTTTTCTTGTAACATCGAGTGTAAATCCTTTTTGACTCACCCTGTATAATACTTTCTACTAATTTGCTAGCTGCCATGGCTATCGTAGTGATTTTAAACTTCCCACCCAAGTGCAAAATGGAGCAAAATAAGCAGCAAGCAAAATAAAAGCACAGGACGCTTGAAAGTGCCTGTGGAAAAGAAAAAAAAAAATTACAGAGATCGTCGACGCTATCCAGGCCTAAGTGTTAATTTTTAACACTGATGTCACACATCTATGTAGGCCGCTAGGCATCAAGAAGATCATAATGATGTGCCAAGACTTTGGCGATAAGTGATATGCAAAACATTATAAAGGTTAATACACCGATTTTGTAGTGCAGATCAAATCTATGTTTATATGTTGCAAAAATGTACTCTGATCATAAATGGTAAAGTATTTAAGACATGTACATCGAGTAGTACAATAATCGATGAATATGCTTTCTTTATAAACCTAAAACAAGTTACAGTATGGGGCAAAATGGGAAAAATGTAGGCCTAATCTTCCGAGATAGGAAAAACATGGTCCAATTGTTCTGTCTGAATTTTGTAAAACTAAACTGCATCCCTTTGTGACCAATTTTTGGTTGGGTAGCCTGGACTGCCTCTGGAAGTCTCCAACTTCAGGACTAATCGATAAACAACCAATTTTCTCTAAAACGTGACCCTTGTACCTATACCAATTCTCGATTGTCACCAATTTAACACAGTTTTGAATACTTTAAAAAAATACCAGTTTATCAATGGCTCCAGATTGCGAAAATTGGCCCCTATTTTAAGAATTTGGTGATTTTTTTTCAAAATTGGCTCCTCTCGTATCAAAATCTTTGCATGAAAAAAGGGTTGTTCATTATACCATGAAAAGGCTTGAAACTGAACCTCAATTTGGAGGCAATGCCACTGTATGATCATTTGGACTGTAGTCTACTACCCCCCCCCCCCCCCCCCCCCCCCCCCCAGAGCTGCAGGCCAGAGCTGCTGACATGTTCCAAAACCCTATTTGAATTTCCAACTCCAGTTGCTTGGTATGCTCTTCTAATCTAACCTCTCCAGGAGATCATGATATGCAGTGAATAAAAAAGCCATTCCTGTAGGTCAATTTAACTTCTCCCTGATCTACATCTACTACAACAACATAGGGCTGTCTATCACACACACACACCACTGAAAATGGAAATTCCCCAGCTACAAAGTTTATTTACAACCCTAACTTTATAAATAGAATAAATTTTCTAATATAAATATCATGCAATTGAATCTTCACAGGGTGCCATATTAGGGGTTAAAAAAATGTTTTTTGTGTTGAAAGAAAGTCCAGACGCGTCCTATCCTAAATCGCTCTGGTTCAGGTTCATGTTTGAATATCAAATGACTAACCGAAGGTTTATCTTGTTCCAATCTGGTTTAATTAATCTCCAGGTGCGTGAATTTTCCACTGGTCAAATGCTTTTGAATAGCTTATGACAGCTCTCAATCATGCTCTGCGACCACAACATTCCCTCTGAAAGGGATGAACCTTTTGACTGAATCTTGTGCACTGTTTCAAAACTAGGAAACCTGACAAAGTAACATTTACAGTTTAACAGCAGGTTACGCCTTCATTTTCCTCTTTCACTTTAAAGTTGTTCAATAAACACACAATTAAATGAGCCATCCAGATATAGAGAAAGTACTTTTTTCCCCTCTTTGGTGGATGTATCCTCACCTCCAGCTGAGCTACAGTGGTATGTGCCATAACTGTCATCACTTTTACTATCACAGTAGCTGATACAATCCTTTTAAAAACACTCCAATGCCCCTCATCGGTATAACAACATGGACAATTCAGCTGTAATTATCCTGACCATTTGGGAAATTGCTCTATAAACAGTAGTATGTCAGCTTAATTGACTCATGTTTGGCTGGAGGATTCTATTTGGGAAATGTTAACTGCGATTGGAATGCACTGTTTGTGGTTTGGTTTATAAATGGTAAGATGGTTGCAGGCCAGAGTTCAAAGTTCAAATTCCGATCCAGAGGCAAGGTTTTTGTAAATGTACTAGCAACCAGAGGTATATATATGCCTCAAGTATGGCAAACTGACTGTCTGAGGGAGGTCGTGCAGGCACCGAGCCAGGGCCCTAGTGGGATGTTACCTGAAGAGTACAGCGGTTTTAGCATGTTTTGAAGTTATGTCACATTTGAAAGAAAGTATTTTTTAGCCTAAGCCTAGTTGTAATTTTTTCTTTTGCCTTGGGCCATCCAGGGGTTTTGTTACACGGAGTCACTGGACTGCACCATACACTTTCATTTGAAGATTTTGTGCTCAATATTTTACATTTCTGGATTATACCTTACATTATGTGGCCTATGCCTATGTTTCAAGAAATAAAGATTTTGACCCCACAGTTTAAAAGCTATCCACAATTCCCTGGGGTCATCCCTGTGGCCATCCCTAGCCCATGCCCCCAGCAAACCCTTAATCCTAGCACGGCTAAAGCTCACCAAAACTCCACGGTGTTAATTGAGAACAATGCACTAAGTCCAGAAAGTAGCGATGACGTATCAAACCAAGACTCATATGGGCACGAAATCGCTGACCGGGCCAGGCCAGCAACACCGCCGTAGCGTGCTATCCCGGGTCATTGGGCTTGGGGCCCGAATGGCCCCTGGGTTCGAATTTGCGACTTTTCTTGTTCCCCTCTCCCTCACTACTCCTCGTTTCTTCCGGGAGATAGGCTAGAAACTAAAAGGCAGTTAGGGTTAATACACTTATGACTGCACAATGCCAAGATTGCACTATGATTTAAAAATTGCACCTTGATCAGATCATGTGACTACCAAAGCAAACAGCAAAGCAATTGGATTGATTCTCCCTCGCATGAGGGTAAATGTTTCATATAGAACTTAGAAGTCTTAAGAATGCAATGAGGTCCTACAATATTTATTCAATCAATGTATGAATATTGTGTGCAGTAACGCTTTACAGAATACTGGCAATCCTCACGGATACTTTTGGCCTTCTAAAAGTTTTCTATATGAAAAACCTCTTCGTACATGATGACCTTATTAACCTTACCTATCCCTTTTTGGTTTGATTATTAAAGAATCTTTATATTCAAGAGGCTCCCTGGAAGGAAAATAGGCCTAGAATCCTTCAAGATTTTTTTCTATTCACCATTTGGGAACATAATGCCACTCACCAGACACCAGAGAGTCAATCCCTAAACCTTGACAACATGCTCTGCAAATCAAGCATGCATGATAGCTCAATTTAATGGGGTGTGGGTTAAGTTACCATCAAGGTTGATAAATTAGTTTAAATGCCCAAGATTTATATAAATCTGTTTTTCGATTGTTAATAGGTCAGAAAACTGTTTTATGCTTCCTGCTATTTTAATCTCATTGTAGCAAGGCAAAAAAGCAAGCCATAAGTTGTAAAAAATAAGACTTTGCTTATAAACAACAAAAAGCCAAAAAAAATGCTCACCTGTTAAAACCTGAGTTTTTTACAATCGTACTACTACGAGTCAGAAAGGAACCCAGTTTCCAAGATTGCATAAGACAGACTAAATGTAGCCGTTGCGAAGAACCAAATAAGGACCAGCGTATCTGTTTCAAATAATTCACACTTTTTGTGCGTGCTGAACTGTGGACTCATTTCAGCAGAGAACTGATCCAGAATGAAATGCAGGCCAGATCATTAATCCATTTTTGCTTAATTGTGAATTCTTTTTTTCACTAATGTTTTTGAACTCCTTCATCAAACTGGATGAATGTCACCCAAAAATCCATAACCGAAAGAACCATATCAAAATTAATGGTTCTTCTTCTTCTTCTGATCGTATCCACAGTCTATTGATACTGGCCTTGTGGTGGCAATCAGGATTTATTCACCTGCGTAGCTGATCCGGGGCCGCGGTATCCAGAATACGGACGCTCCTAACTGCCGCACTTTTTTAGACTGGTTGCGGATTGGGAACAGTCCAGGGTTTTCACCCTACTCTTATTCGACACTGCTTTGCGAGGACCTGTACAGTTTTGACTCTCTGCAAACGGGACCGACGTAGAAGTTTTTTGTAGATGCCACTATTTTGATGGTTTAACTCAGAAGACTATCTCATGTTGTGGGTCCTGCAATGCCATCAATATTACCCTGTATGGGATAATTTATTTTAACCAATTCGCAACCTGAATAAGTATCACATTTATGGTGTCTTGGCGGCCATCAGGGAGTCCCAGAACAAAATTATTTTTTTTTTTTGGGTCGCAACAAGTTATGCAGCATAATCCCGGTCATCAAGAAAACAAATTCCATTGATGATACAAATGTTCGCAATAAAATGGAAGAATGAGTCAGATTATACCCAGAGCAAGCCTCGGTAGAACAATGATCCTATAGGTGAGTATGCATGTGGAAAATGGAACCAAAATATTCTGAACAACGTCACATAATTCGTGTAATATGGAAAGTGGAAAGATTAGTTACACTAGTGGCAGAGTTTGGTGAGGTGAGTGTTGAGCCTGAAGATAATTTAGAGAATTTTTAAAAATGATATTGTCGATGAGGTTTCTGTCCTTGCGAATTAAATGGCACACTACAACTATATAGGCCCTGGAAGCAAGGTATATATTATCATTATGCTGGCAAAGAAAACAATCATGTTTTTTTAGGCGGCATAGAGCCCAAATAAATTTAAACAAGGGGGTGATATTCATCAATACTGATCTGGTGGTAGATTTCAGGAACGGTATGACTGCCCTGATTTGAATATCAACATTTTTTGGTCATGATTATTAGGAGTAGACCTACTTCCAAAGGTTCTCATATCTCGCCTGGACCTCCGCCCAAGACTTCATCACATCCCCTAGGTATGTTCATTTCACATCAGGCGCGGATCCAGGGAGGTGCGGGAGGGGGGCTTGTGCCTCCCAGTAATTGCAAATTCTTGCAAAATCAGCCCATTTTGACAGTTACATTCTTTCGCCCCCAGGCAATTTTGACTTTTTCAAATCCTGGATCGCCATACAATATCGTGACAAAATACTCATTTACCAATATCATTGGCAGGGAATATTTTTTTTTGGTATTTTCGACCAGTTATTGTACTGGTACATTTTAGGTTAAAAACAATTAGACCTGATCTTGTTGTCCTGCAAAAAACATCTGTGCTCGCTTGCCTGACCTCCTTTCTGCTACAACAAGGCGAATCGTATTTACGAGATGAGCTAAAAATGTCCCGCCGAATGTCGCGATCACTAACATGCGATAAAGCAACTCCAACACCCACCCCTCCCAAACACTCCGTAATAGCCCACCCCATCCAACACCCTGCAAACCCCCACCCCCTCCCAACATCCCGCAACACCCACCCCAACACCGAACACTCCACCCAACACCCCGCAAAAACCCACCCCCTCCCTAACACCCCACAACTCCCCAACACCCTGAAACAACCCACCCCAAACCCAGGAAAATGCTCCACCTTCCAACACCCCGCCACCACGCAAATCCCGCCACAAACACCCCACAACACCCTTCCCCCTGCACCAAAAATCCCACCCTCCCCAACACACCTCCCCAACAATTGATGCACTACCCACCCGAAACCTCCTTAACACCCCTCAACAACCAACCCCGACAACACCCCATTTCCAATACACGTAACACGCCCCCCTTCCTCACCCCACGCAACCGCCACTCCCTATACAACACCCAGTAACACCCTACACTCCCCCACACGCACCCATCCCCAAACACTCCCCCCCATCCCAAACACCCCCTCCCTCACAAATGGTAACATTCCCACCCTCCCCAACCACTACAACACAAACACCCCCTCGCAAAACCCTGCCACACCTACCCCCTAGCACCCAAAACCCGCCACACCCGACCCTCCCAACACCCGCAATACCACACCCCCCCCAACCACCCTTGGAATAGTAGTTCCATGAGCAAGGAATTGTGCCTAGCCGGCGTACCGTTTCAGAGATACAACAATTAAGCATAATTAATTAGCCATTTGCATACCTAAGCGCTGGCCGCAATTCAAAACTTTCAATTGTAAAGATGATGTGGCCAGGATAGGCTTTCAAGCAGCGCAGGAAGTTTGAGTATCCCAGGACAGTGTCAAAAATATAGCAATACGTGATTTTTGCCTACTAATTAGCTCATTTGCATATCAATTGCCCAAAATACGCCCAAAATCTAAATCAGGGCGAGAACTCTTCAAGCCCGCTCCTTCCACTAAGGTACACTGCATATATACGCCTTACGGAACTCCAGAAAACTGTACACATGGCCTTGCGGAAATTTTCATAAAATTATGCAAATGAGATACTAATTAGCATATTAGACGCCCAAAATTTAATCAGGTCGAGAACTCATTCAACCCGCTTATTCCACCAAGTTGAATCATGTTTGCCCTTACGGAACTCAGATAAATCGTATACAACATGTTAACATTTTTATCACGGACGAAAGGACGAACGGACGGACGAATGGACGCTGCTCATTTTTATAGTCCCCCGTTCCGAACTCGTTCGCGTGGGACAATTATGATTGCAAAATGTGTGGTCCAGTGGAAAAGTATAGAAATTGTGATCATTAGACTGTGAATAATGAGTTCGAGTCACTTGCTGCAGCCAACATTGTTTGTGTTTCTTGGGAAAGATGTTAGTCTCAAATGGCCTGGCCATTGACCAAGCAAAATTGGGTAGCTGTGTGGTTGATATTACAATGTTAATGCTGAGGAGGATATCACTAGCCTGAGCTGCCACCTAGACTAAGCGAAATGATTGGGACGAGTTTTGATGACAGCGTAATAACAATTGTACTCATGCCTCGAGCCACCCGCGGGGGGATACGATACCCGGCTTGTTATAACTCAACATATTATTAAAATGGCTAAGTTCCACCCAAACGGCCTATTAAAGCATAATTTTGTAAAATGCCATTTATATTAAGATCAATTACTTTGAAGATGAAACCGTTTTTTCTAATTTGACACATCACTGGCATCACAATTACATGGTAAACAATACTGCCCACTCACATATTATGAGCCTTTCCTCCAGTTTTTTCCAGTAACAAACTTGAAAAAGTAGCAAACTTGGTTACAAAATGAATGATTTTGAAAGTTGTGCCCCCCCCATTGCTGAACCAGAAAAAAATATTCGTGCTGCCATAATGCTAAATCTCCAAGTTGAATTGAATACTATACCACAATCAGGATTTAAAATTGCAAAAAAAGGAAAAGAGCAATTGTCTACATGCAGCTTCTTGGGGTAAAACATGGTGAAATCGTACACAGGATCAACACTATAAAGAGCCTTTTCATACGCTTCTTTCTCATCCTAAGGTCCTTCATCCAGAGATCAAAACCCTAGCTACCATTCCCAGCAAAAGCTACTCACATGCTGTGCCACGCTGTTATGGCCCTATTGTACCTATTGAAAAGGTGGCGAGGTGTGGGGACCATTCAAGATTGTCACTCTCAGAAAACGTCATGTTTGAAGGAGTGTTTCTATGGCGTGGAAACCCTCCCTGAGTATTAAATTCTAATTAATATAAAAACAAAAAAATATAGAACACAAGCATGACATTAAAATACAGTCCTTATAATCCTAGCTTTCTGCAATCGGCTCTCCTTTTTAAACAAACAAGATATCACATTTAAAGAAATCTACATGAAACTACCTATCATGAAATGAAATCAATTAGAATATATTACAAGTTTTTTAGCCTTATTCATCAATTCTTTCTTTTTTGCAGACATTTTCAAAGGTTACTTTTTCAGCTTCTAGATTCAACTTAATGAGAAGGCACCATTATTTCCAAGGTAATCCCCGGTATTTTTGGTGAAACTTGAAAATTCAACCCATTTGTGACAAAAACTTATGACACGCATATCCATTCAATTTCTGAAAGTGAAAGAACCGTACGGATATCAGGAAAAACAAGAACAACAAAAATTACAAATCTACTGACAAAAGCGTGATTCAAAGGAAAGGGTTACCCTAGCAGTAGCTTGTAACACTTTTTAATACACAATAAATTCACTTATGTATGTGAAAAACATACGAGTGTGCATGTATAGGTTTGGGTGTCATGTGCGTGTGTTTATTTATTCAGTTTAGTCATTCTTTATTGAGTGTCAACTGTTGGTGGTAGCATGTATGTCGTTCGTGTACGCCAAATGAACCTTTTATGAGAGTAAACATATACAACTTGTAGTCGTGCTAGGTATTCCCGACACAGTTACACAATTTTCACACCCACTTTTGGCTCTCTAGCACAGTGCTCGATAATATTAACCAAAGGAATAACAACATCCTCCCGTTTTTCATGAAAAGCCTTCCATATCAAAAACCCAAACTTTACAAAAGGTCAGTGAGTTGTAATCTGCTCACTCAAACAGATATCATTCCACAAAACAAAAACAAATGGAACACACGCAAGTCATGTAGGATCATGCGCGTTCCAGATTCCTTAAGATTTTGCGCCATGCGATGCAACGCCACTGCCGTGCAGGCTCGGCCGCACGCCTACAAGCCTTCATCCCTCGAGATCGCTTAACAAAGGCTGCAGTCTGTGACCTACCATTTGGCCAAGCTAGGCATGCCTTGACGCAGATGCTTGAGTACATGGACAACACAAGAAACAGGACTAAAGGCGATGGAGTGGTAAATAAGTTCATCATGGCGGGGACATGTGACGAGAGATACGGTAACAATTAGGGTGACACTGGCCGCGATTCTGTGTTATATTACACAGTTGAATAGACAGTGCACACCCTTAATTACTGAGCTGAACCACCTTAAAGTGACCCTTTTATCTATACGTACTTGTTTGGTCATATCAAATCTCTATAATTGACATATTACTATGCCATGGCAGTTTTAGGCCCAGTTTTTTTTCAGTTGGCTGACCTCCCATTTTTATGGTTGAAATTACCTGTCCAAAAAGACAAGAACAAATAGGCTTGAAGCATAATATTAATTTGCAACAAATATCAGTATCCCATAAAAGTATATTAATTTTATCCAAACTGCTAGGGGCAAGATATTAGCCACACTTAAATTTTATTAATTTAATAAAATGGTATCCATTGGAAATCAACTTGTCACATAATTATCTTTAACAAAACCCCCAAGGAGACTAGCTCCCCAATTTGTCATGGGTCCATTACGGTGCTTATTTATACCAAAATTTCATAAAATAGGTGATTTAAATAGACTTGCAATTCATTAAATTTACAGAAAACTCACTAACGACATTGCTCAAAGCTCTATCCCCATTTACTTCTCTTCATAATGAACAACCTAGTATTTTTAGGTCCTGTAATAGAATAACCCCTTTTTATCCCAAATGAATTAAAAAGTGCTTTCAATACCCAGTCACAAACTCCCAAATTTTCTTATGCATTTCTTTGTTTTTGACATTTATTTTTTAAATTGAAAGACCTTGATCCCAATACCTCATCTGTAAAGTTTCATGCTGATATTTCAATCCATTTTGATATAAGAGCTAACTTAAAACATTATTTTGTAAGCCCATAAAATACTGTGTAAATTAATATTGGTTGATCAAAAAAAAATTCAAAATCATGGGGCACTTCTTTCCCTCATAATATCCAAACAAACACATTTAATCCTTAATATTTCACAGGGTAAATGACACCAATTGTAGCTGTCTTTAGACCAGGAGTTCTCAACTGGCGGCCCGCGGGCCAAATCCAGCCCGCCAACCATTCATTTTTGGCCCTCAACTTGCTCTAAAATATAAAGAGAAACATAAGAAATTCAAGTACATTTGGCCCTCAAGTAGGGAACTTTGAAATATGTTCGGCATTCTCTGGCCCTTCAGCCAATATAATTGAGAACCCCTGCTTTAGACAATAATATTATGACCACTTCCGATAAAGTCAGAGCTCCTGAAGATAAGGCTCCATGGAAGATAAGCATAAAAGTCTGAAACAAGATTACAAGCAGAAACTCCCCCATTCCCTCTTTGATTGTGTCTGCTGATTGAACATCAAATGGCATCAAACATGATCTTTATCAATGAAACCCAAAAAAAATGTTACAAACACAGCATGTAGTCTTAGTGAGCAGCATTCTCTGTCTATATGGTTGGCCTAGTTTTTGTAGCACATACGATAGCAATTACTTTTTTCTCTCAACCCAAGCAAGGAATCTACTATCACCAGTTATTTTCCCTGCATGACAGACATTCTTTGATTTCACTGACCTAATATAATTGAGCATACAAACCAATCAAGTGTCATCATGTCAATTCAATAGAAACATTCATGTTTTGGCATGTGGAAAATGCACAATAATAATGTCGCAAGAAAATGTTAGACCAGATTGTTTAAGTATGGGTACATTAAATCTCATATTAAGCCTTTCCTTTTTATTTATTTCTTTTGTTTCCCTTTTGTAGCAGTACCATGAAGAGTTCAACATGAATGTTTCACCAAAAAAGATACCATTTCTGTCTAATAGGCCTATTTTGTAAAAACTAAGGTTTCTGAAAAAACAAAAACACAAGGCCCCTAAAATTAATTAACCTTCACCCTAAACTTCCCATTAAGCAACAATTCTGCAAGAAATTCAGTATTTTTCATTTCTATCATACACCAGTCCAGTAGCCTATCATGCCTATGAGACATGCTGCGATGCAAACATTTTCTCCAAATGCGCCACTGGAATCATATGAAATTTTAGAACCTTTTTTTTACGATATCTGTCAATATGTATTTAATGTTACAACTAGAATCACAGAATGCACCTTTTAACTATTAACAGTTCATGCAAACCTTGACTGAAATTGTACATATATTTTGCCTCTATTTTCAAGCATGGCATTATGTTACAGTTTAAATTAATCAAGGAGTAGTCAAGGATTGTAGCACACTTCATCTGGCACCTGACCTGAATGTGATAGCATTTCCAAAAACAATTCTACCTTGGCCACTCCAAAAAGATGACCTTCTTCACTAGCTCCTTCATTCCTCAATAATAATTAAATATTCTAGAATCTCAGCTCAAATGCTGTTCATACCAACTACAATAATTAAGTACATGTTGTCCAAACCAAAGAGCTCAGAACCCTCTGTGAGAGTCTTTAATATCAAGTCTTTGAGCCCAGGTTACAAGAAGAGCACACCCCAGCTCATCTACCACACAACTCCTTTAGAAACCCATGTGCCCCTTACACTATAGACACATGCCCTAGAAAACATGGGTAGCCAGTGTTTTGACAGCGTGTAATCTGGAAATATGGTAAAATGGCCCAACATCTTTCAACACACTCTACTGGATAACCCAAGGCTTATCTCCAGTTGAGGAAAGAGATGTGGCAACATCTGGCCATAGCATTTCAACCAATTGAAAAAAATACATTGCAAATGCTTGGCAATCATATGGTTAGGTGTGTTAAATTCATTAGAATTGATACCAATTTAAGGGAATTTGGATTATGGAATAGAGAGTTGAAAAGTTCATAGGGAGTGACATGCCTCTTGTATAGAACGAGGATCAGGATTGACCTTGTGTCACTTATAAATATCATCTACCATTAAAGCATATCTAACACATCTATTCTTTGCAGTTTATTGCCTATTCTCCTGTGATCAGTTTTCATTTACAATGAAAAATATATCTGTGGTCATCTAACTCATGAACCAATTTCTTCATTTCATCTACTACAGGTCCTGAATTGGTGTATGGATGATAGAAGCTAAGAAGATAACATTTCTCCCCATACCCCACCTTATTTATAGCTTGCTAACACATCCTTGACATGAAGAGTGAGCTTAGAAAACAATTCTTGAACATTTCAAAAGCATGCCCATCACAATCCTAAGGATAGTGCATTGGCATTAAAACTAAGTTAGCTTGCAAAACTTCAAATAAAAGTTTAAAACTAATAAAACGTATCACTACTTCTTGGAAACTGCAGTTCTTATTTCATTATTTTTCTCAGTTTCACATTCAAATCTAGCAATTGTTACACAACTGTTTTGGGAAAGAAGTCTTATGTCCTTTCCTTTTGTAACTGAGTATGGTTTGGTCTTAGATCCACCAGCCTATCTATCCTTAACCACACCAAGCTGCAAAAAATGGCAACACACTGAGTGAGAAACATGCACTAAGTCCCGGATGACACGATTGCATTATCAAATGAAGACTCACATGGGCACAAAATCGCTGGCTGGGCCAGTGACACTGTCGTAACATGGTATCCCTAGTCATGGGTCTGGTTCGACACCGACCCAAATTTCAGACTTTTATCCTTTCCCTCTTCCGCTTTGCTGCACATCATGGTGATTTGGTGACAGTCTGACTAACGCAAATTTCCAAACATTACATCAGTGCTAAGCTAACTAATGGCAACCCCACTTTTGTGTATACGCATCAAACGTACGGAAGTACCACGGCGGGGACTGTAGTTTACGGATAACAGGAAAACTTGAGCTGACCAAGGAAGAAAGAGATGACCATCACCCAAAGGCCTGTGAAGGCTTGAAGGAATCCACAAAACCATAGTAAAATTTATCTATAGTCTGGAAAATTATAATTTGTTGGACAGAATCGAACACACGCGAGCGTGGACTGCGTATACCAGGAGAACATTGCACCTCGTTTTGCGCCACGTATTTGGTCGAAGAATGCACCGAACCTCTGCATAGCTTGTTGCGCTTACAGGAGGTGTGCGTATCTTCTGTCCAAGTAATTTTTAATATGTAGTAATTCATATCAGGCTGTAATTGACGGAGTAAAACACTACTCAAGTATATCCCCTCACCTCATCCTAGGAAAAGGACGAGGGGGGGGGGACAATGGGATTTTAACTTGGACTAATTACATTGCCAACCCTGGGAATTTCTGTAGGCATTCATTTATGGCAGGGGAGGCATGGAGGAATTCAACCTGTTCTGGTGAAAAATTTTGCATTCCCCCTTTGCTTCCATTCAAAGATTTCACATTGCCCTATTACTGTACTGACTTGAATAAAATGGCCAGAATTCAGAGCCAGGCTGGGACTTTACTTGGGTCAGCTACCCCAAACACCAAAATTCACAATGTCCCATATTATGCCTTCCAGTATTTTAATTTCTAAATTTGAACTTCTTTAAAATTTGACCTTTTTTTTTATTAATTTTTACTGTTTTAAGCCTATAATACCAAAACTTTAGGCTGCAGATAGTACAAACTATACCTTTTTTGGAATCCTTATGGTTAGACAAATAACCTGGTATACATTTCAACATGATTGGATCAATTTAAAAAATTGACCCACAGTGTAATCTGGGGGTCAAATTTGCATAGAGCCCCCTCCTTAAAGTACCATTTGTGGCACTTAACAATCATCTTTCATGGGTCCGGCATCAGCAGGCCATCTACATATTTATTCACTCAAGCCTTTATGCTCGAGGTGCAATGCAAATGTCTGCTAGCTCCCGCAATAACAGTGCTCAAAGATATTGAACATCACATGCACACAGCCCTTGCCAACCACTTTTTACACTTTCTATGAAACCATTCAGGTCTTCCCAGGTAATCCCGTTCCTCCTTCCATGTCCGTCTCAAATTCAAGAACCAGGCTTAAACAATTTTATTGCTCTGCAACTATAAAATGGGACAATAATGCCAATATTTCCTGGAGGGAAATAGACAAGATTAATCTCATCCTGAAACATGGCCATATACCCATCCAATTGTTCCTGTTTGGGTTAGACCCAATGTTGTTGGATTCAAGAGCCTCAATGTAATGAAATGGAGACTGGACCTTCAATTGATGGCACGTAGCATTCAAAGACCAAAATCTCATCATCATACTGTGGCTGCACTGAAGTGGTCAGGTACAACAGGTTGTGCTCAATCATTTGTTCTAATATGGTACATTTCTAAGGAAAGATCATATCATCTTGTGACTACTCCAGGGTTAAGTACAAACTTACTTTTCATTCTTCAGGAGCAAAAAAATTCCCTTAAAACCTCTTAAATACTCATTTGGTCCTTACAATCTTCTCATATTTTCATTCTTTCCCTATAACCCTCCGTCTACCTGAGCCATTTTTTGTCAAAAATTGCCGCAGGGGGGGGGTTGTTACCACCCCCCCCCCCCCCCGTGATTTTCGTTACTGAAACACCCATTCCTGGAAATTTGTACCAATGGATAGCTTAGGGTTTCTTTCTTTCCATTGGTAACACAAAATAATACTAACATCCCTATTATGACGTCAGCATGACGCCATATATGTTGCGGAAAAGTACGAAATACTGATATAGGGTGGA
The DNA here is from genome assembly GCA_023653785.1 of Ophioderma brevispina. Taxonomy (NCBI): domain Eukaryota; kingdom Metazoa; phylum Echinodermata; class Ophiuroidea; order Amphilepidida; family Ophiodermatidae; genus Ophioderma; species Ophioderma brevispina. The sequence goes on along the minus strand of JAMKCH010002567.1, from coordinate 16,996 downwards.
AAATTGATAGTTCGCAATTTTTAGCAACTCAAACACCTTATTTAGATCTAAAAACTGTATATAAAACTGTCATTTCCCATCAATAGAATCAAAAACCGCATGAACATCTTATTTTTCCTAACCTTTTTGGGGAAATTGAATTTTTCACACTGTGTGTGTGCGTGGAATGGCAGTTTTGCTGATATAACGAACTTTATACGTCATTGTGACTAATGCTAGGCATGTTGGTACTCATTTTGGTAATGAAGAGGAGGACCAGAGCTATCTATTGGTACCCTCATATCAAGTGTGTGTTATGTTCCTGTGGTGGTGGGTTGTTAGGCATGTTGGTACTTCTCTTCACAGATGGTGGGTGTTACCACCCCCCCTATCCATCACTTGGGGATCACCCTGTATCCGAAAAAATACTATACCCCGATGGATGTTTTGTTTTTGGATTAAAAGGAGCGGAACATTTTAATTGACAATTGACAATTACATAAATAATTGGCCAACCAAAAAGGGGTTTTTAAGCAAGCCTGGAAAAAACCTGAGGGGGGGTGGTAACCACCCCCCACCCCTTCGGTAACTGAGGGTTTAGCCAAGAAAAAATATACTATTTCTCGTCACTCTGAAGCGCATGCGTTTTGGCTGCCGCTCAAAAAACGTTTTTTTTTTTCTTTGTTAATTTTGTTTTTTCTCGAAATATCATCGAAAAATCGAGTAATTTCACATTTAGTTTCGCTTAAATTTTTTCTCTTAATGCATTCTATTTATGCGTACGTCAGCACGGTAGCAGTCTATTAGGGCCTGTGATTAAAAGTCCATGAATTTGAAATCTCCCTTGTGGAACGTACTCTCTTTCACAGTCGGTATTTTATTATTTATCATTCCTATTTATGCTACGTCATCACAGGTAGAGTCTATGAGAGGCCTGCGATAAAAGTCTATGAATTTGAAATCTCCTTGTGGAAACTACTCTCTTTTTACATCGAATATTTTTATATTTATTAATTAGCCCCCGTATATCGCCACTAAAAACGTTGCCATCCAAATAAAATACCGACTGGAAATAACTACTATCAATGTACTTCCTGTTTTCTGAGATTTTTAGAGCGCCATTTTTAAATACGCTGTCCTTTCAGAACCGGGAAAACTACCCACGGAAATCGCGTTCAATTACTGTCATCTGCGTGATATATGCCCTTTCTTTCTTTCCGATTAAGACCAAAATTCATCTTTTGTGACGCTAAAACCAACAGAATGTGTTTAGATTTTTCGCAGTACAACAAACGCGTGTACTAAAATGAAGTAAGGATGGTTTTCCGGTGTTGTGTGCATACGCGTGGGCCGGCATGGCACTTCATCAAAGAAGGTAAAAACATTTAAACATTAATGTCATTATGTCAAAATGTCTTGTTTACTTTCTATATTCGTGTTTTTAATTTATTAGGGCACATTTTCAAGGTTAAAAGTTATATGAGAGTTGCTTTGGAAGCCAAAACATACCTGTGAAGTCTGAAGAAAAGTAAGTCACATTTTTGGGAGCATTTGTTCCTTTTTGGAAAGGACCATCCGCGATCTTGGATCGGCAAGTAAAAAAAAACCAAAAAATGCCCTCCTCCTCCTTTTTTCCATAAATTAGGACAGAAAACAGTTTGTTTTTTTTACTTGGACCTAAACAGTGCTCCTTTTCCGCCTTATGAATCCTTAAAAATTGGTCCTGTAATCAATAATCTCAATGTACTAAGTCTGTTACAAACACAACAAAAAAAACCAAGATTAAAGGCTCACTCAGAGATTTCCTGAGAGGGCGCTCTCATTTTCAAACATTGTGTTTTTTTGCATATACGTAATTGCCTTTGTCCATATAATAATCACTGTGGGAAATAACTACGCTCATCCTATGGCACTGTTAGACGGTAACATTAAATTTTTTAGCTGCATGAAAACGAAGATCCGATTCATCTCTGACTTTGAAATTAAGCATTTGAGGTTATTTGCGTTTATTATCTAGTTTGACTTTTTTAATTAACTACCCAAAAATTATATTGTCAAAATCTCTGAGTCAGTCTATTAAGGGGTATTCAACTGCTCCCCATGCACAAATCCTAGATGTTGGGACCCATTGACCCTGGATGGCTTTGAGAGAATAGGTCCTTACCGTAGTTTCTCACTTTTAAAATTCCTTGAGCTGAAGTTAACAATTGTATCTCATGCCTGAAAGTTGAAATTCCCATTCCTCCAAATAAAAACCTCTTTACCTTTAAAGCATTCTAATTATATATCACCGCACTTTATTTCATAACCCCTTATACAATATTTGCGAAAATGCAAAACTGCCAGGAAGGGCTACAAGGTAGGAATATATCATGCTAACTTATCGGACATTTTGACCTCGCCCGTGCGAATACACCACTCCCGCTCGCCCACCAGCAAGCAGAAATATTGTTTTCTCCCCGCCATTTTATTCGTGGCCAAATCTTCTTTGACACCCCAGGACATACCACGGGGGGTTTTCAATGTCAATGTGTGCACCCAACTCAATTATTTCTATCTCATCTACTGATCAATTTTCTCTCCTTCCGGACTCGGCCAATATTTTATTATACAGGAAGTAGTTTTGCCTGTACCATTAGATTTTATCCATCTCCATGAGCGTCCGATACCTGTGATGAAATTCGTTGTTGGAGAGGACATGGGTGAGATTACCTAGTTAGCTATGAAGAAGACCACACGAACATCCATTATAAGCACCTATTATATACATACTGTTCATTAAAATGGATTTCTATCAAGGCAGATTTGGTACCAAATGTACTTTACTTAAAGATTCCAAACAATTTGTAAGTAATCACCACCTTTATTAAATCCTTGAGGTCTCATTACACACTAGAATACCTAAGTCACACAAAATATTTTACTTTTCCCTCCAACCCAATTGAAATCCTTCATACCTTTCATATCCTGTTTTGATTACATGGAAACCTATTAGAATAGAAGATATGAATGCGCACAAAGTGGCCAACTTCCTCCGACTTGCCACTCTGTCGCAGGTCAAATCCCATGGGAGTCTACTCCTCCAGTGACCTTCCTACTACAAACATTTTGAAACTTTCCTGGCATGTTTTTCTCTGTTCTGGCCTCAGTTTACATTGATATCAAGATAGGTATAGTTATTTTGCATTTTTGCAACTGTTTACTTGTTTGCTGCTTATTAAACAAGTGCCTTTTGGAGGTGCATTCAACATTCAGATTGCACACCTGGCTACAGGATACATCATTGACACAACCATTAAGATTTCACGGAGGCTGAGTAGTTCTCTTGAAAAAAAAAAGTGGCCGTAACTTGTAGGTCAAACTTTACTGTTTTCATTTAATTACTCACCCCACCATATTCCACGTTCCAAGTGGGGGCATCGCATAGGCTGAAAGAATGGATAACAGGATTGAAGTTAAAGCCGGCTTGATATATGAAAAAATACCGACAATACTTTGCAAAAGTCCTAAAAAAGTTATACATTTCCTTGTAACCAGGATTGCAGCCAAAGCCGCCATGGTTTTCAATCTACTTCAAGATTTCATATGCAAAATTTGGTTAAGGTGCAATTGATAAGGATTGAAACTTCACGTGATAACTAAATTACATGGTAAATTGCATTGTACTTTCCTGAACCATTAGCCTAATTAGATGCATTTGCTGTGGTTGCAATGTTAATAATCATTGTAGGTGAACCTAGATTCTGTGCCATATAGGCCTAGGGGTTTCAAGTCATCATGCTTCATGACTGAGAAATTTGGTACAGGTTACAGTTGCTGTGGACTTTCATTTTTTTTTTTATTCCCTGTACATAAGTTTGGCAGAAAAGGAAAAAACATACAGAATATACCACCAAACCTCACAGCCACCAGCAACATTGTGCAACGAGGCAAACAGTAATGTTCTTGAGCATATTAAAGAATTCAAATATCTCTGTGTTACTTTAGATCCCAACTTCATTACGGACCCACATATCAAGACCATTAAGTCAAAGGTTTCATTAGATAGAAAATTGGTATTAATTAGACGTGTTAAATGTTTGTTACCTCATAGTATTCTTGTCATGCTTAGTAAAGCATTGGTGTTGCTCATTTTGAATTATTGTAGCAGTGTTTGATAACATTTAAAACCAATTTATCATCTCTGCAAATCCAGCACAATAAGCTTGACAGGATCAGATTAAGTGCGGATACTTACACCAATTCATGACCTGTTAAATGAGCTTTGCTGGCCAGACTTTCACACATGAGATCTTCGCTATGTACTGACTGTGTGTCTTTTCAATGTTTTAAACAATCTTGCACCTACTTACCTTTGCGTCTATTTTTGTGATACGTCTTCTCAGCATTCATATCCCAAAGATATCAGGAAATTGGCTTCCTAATATTCCAAAGTATAACTCAATTCAGGATTACTACTTTTTCATTACCGTGCTGTTAAACTTTGGATAGTATCCCATCTAATATTAGAATGAATATCCATATCCATTTCAGCTACCGTTTTTTGCAAACATATTATGAAAATACAACTTATGTAATTTCCTTTATGTTATTATCTCTTTTTAAGTGTGAAGGGTAGTAATTTTCTTTCACATTTGATTTGTTGTTGCTGATCATTAAAACTTGTATAACTTGTATAACAAAAGTGTATAACTTAAACAGGCCCCTCATGGAGAGCATACTTCAATACTGATGTGCTACTCTGAAAATAACATGTAAATAAATAAATAAATCGTGCCCATATCAATAGTGCACATGAAAATGGTACTTTTGTATCGATCCTGATCCCTGTGAACCATCAAATCTAATAAGGCCAGTAATTGGTTGTGAACTTAAAACATGCTTTTAAAATTGTAAACAACGTCATAGAAAGTGTTGAAAACTGAGGATCATTGAGGAACAATGCCTATTTAAACACTATTTCTATTCATAAACTGTGTCGACACGTTAGGGCCCTAAATGAATGGTAAGACAGAGGTTACACAGGATTGATTATAAACAGTAGTGGTGCTAATGGACCCATGAGGATGCTCCCCGCCCCCCCCCCCAAACGGTGATGAACGAGCAAAAAATAATTGTCATTTTAACTAATTCATGATTTTTTCCCTCAAATTCACTCTTCCCACCACAAAAATGGTTTTGGCACTGAATACTATTAGCATCCTTGGGTTACAACTACAAAAAATAAATGCATAGTACTAATAGCAGTAACAATAACACAGAATTAGCACAACACCAAAATCGTACATCACTAGGATTTTGATAGTTCTTGGCTTTCTCGGCTCACTATATTCAAAGAAGGAATATAATACTGACCTCACATGACCTTTGAAACTGGGCACATGACCTTTGACCTCATCAACAAATGCGAATTCCCATGTTGCACCTTATGACTCAAGTTAGAAACAATACTTTTCAAAAACAAAAAACTTTTTCAATGTCATGGTCAAAATTTTTACATTCAGCCTATTTTTTCAACTTGAACTCACATGACCTTGACCTTGGCATGGAACTTTGAACTTGGCACCTGTGACTTTGACTTGCATGTGACCTTGACTTGGCATGTGACCTTTGGACCGGGTATGTTGACCTTTGACCTTGGTGTGACCTTTGACCTTGGCTGTGACCTTTGACCTTGGCATGTGACCGTGACCTTGGCATGGGACCTTTGACCTTGGCATGTGACATTTGACCTTGGCATGTGCACCTGTGGACCGTGGCATGTGACCTGTGACCTCATCAACAAATGAGGAATCCCATGCTGCACCTATGACTCAGTAGAACTTCAACTTTCAATGTAGGTCATTTACATTCTCAGCCTTTTTTCAACTTGAACTCACATGACCTTTTGACCTTGGCAGTGACCTTTGACTTGGCATGTGAACTTTGACGTGGCATGGACCTTTCCTTTGGACCTTGGCATGTGACCTTGACCTTGGAATGTGGCTTTGACCTGGGTGTGACCTTTGACCTTGGCATGTGGACCTTTGACCTTGGCATGTTGACCTGTTGACATTGGCACTGGACCTTTGACCTTGGCATGTGAACCTTTGACCTCGGGCATGTGACCTTTGACACTTCATCAACAAATGAAGGGCGATCCCATGGTGCACCTATGACACAATTTTTGGTTCCAATTGAACTGAACATTTTAGTGACACCCCTTCACACACACCACACATCATGATTGCAAAGTGGTCCCTGCCAGCTATAGCTGTGGCCCACAAAAAATGAAATTCAACCATCTTGTTTATCATAGGTCCCCGTTGTGTGTCACAATGCTGTCTGCCCGTTTGATCGGAGGTACGAAACTTGGTGGCTGGGTGTAGCTAGCTTTAATTATTATAATCCACTTCAATTCAATCATGGACACTAAAAACCCCTCACACACTGCTTAACTTCAACCAGAGAGGTCATGCTCAACACAACTCAAAATATGGATTTCTTTCTTTCTCCTCAAGTTTTAAGGAAATATCATCTCAGTCTTCTGGAAAAGCAAATTATCTACCACTCAGGTCAAATAGCCTTGTAGCCATTACAAAAAAACACAGCACTGGCTAAATTATTCTGAATATAAATTAACATTGTTTAGACAGTTCTTTGAAAAATAGAAAATTTGTCATGTCTCCTCATTAGTGAATACATGTGAAGATGATTAAAACTTCAAAACCTGTAAACAAGAAAAAAGAAAAACCCCTAACCGCTACCTTAAATTCAAAAAATGTTTTAGTCAACCATATTTTTTCAACTTAACCACTTCTACATTGGGCATTCAGGGTTCTTACTAAACATGATAAATGCAACTTGGGTTAGTTTGGGTACAAGATGCACTCAAACCCACTATCAAAACCCGTCAAAGGCACTATCAGTGAATTTGGCTCAACAAAAATCTATCAAAATCAGATTTTTGCATGTTTGTAACAAGCTAGGTATCCTCATACCTCACCAGTTAGATGAACCAAAAGCAAAAAATACGGACAAAATCATATATTGTAGTCATAGTGGAGGCGGTTTGGACTGCAATTGTCGACAACCCCTCCCCTCGGTACAGACAAAACGCAACCACTTCTATTTGAAGATAGTAATAATAATTTTTTAAAATGATGGTTGTGGGTCAAAAACTTTGGTGCAGGGGTGTTTTTCTGGTCCAACAATCACGTTTTTGAGCTAAAAACTAAGAATATCAAGATTTATTAATTTTTTAGCAAGACAAATTTAATCATCATGCATCTATCATCTCTGACATTTATAAAGAGTTTGTTTTATACACTATATAAAGGGTCTTGAATTTTATCCCAAAAATCACCTTTTTTCCTAAAAAAAGCATCTTTTTATCACGTGTCACAACAACGAGTCTTACCTGAACCCTTTAAATGCAACGTATAAAACCTATATCATAACAAAAAGGATACATAAAAAATAAAGATTGTAATATTTTACCTTAAAAAATAAAAAATAATATAATTTTTCGCTTAACTTGTACCAACTTTTCATTTTTCAATTTTTCGGCATAGAATCATCCCTGTCCACATATATTATCAACCACACCATCATTTTCCTTAAATCTTTTTATCCGTCAAATAAGGTGGTTGGTGTTTTTGGTTGTCGGTGGGGAGGGGTAACGCTAAAACTAGAGCCTTTCAAAGGCCCGTCCGCTGCGCTATCATTACTGTCCGTACAACACTTTCTACAACACATACTTCAATGGAATTTCATACTTTGGACACTGCTGGTTTTCTGTTCTTCTTTTTCTATCAATTTTTTCGCTTGGAAAAAATACTTATGAGAATTCTACAAACTTATTCTTCACTTTTAAGCTATTTCTGCAAATTTAAATTATTTTGACTTCTTTGGGTGGATCATTGATTGTGTCTTTAAATGAACAGGAATATAGCCTGTCCAAGAAAAACAAACAAATGCACAACCTCGGTTATACAAGGATTACTTAAAAGGCAGATGCTTTCAAAAGGTGCTAATACTGAAGTACGATCCATCCATCTTCTTTTGTGCCGTTGTCTACTCATTGGTATCAAAGTCACTGAGCCCTAACAGTGTCAGGATTCTATTGCATCTGGAAAAATCACCTATTGTAGTGTTGTAACTAATACTTCTTATTGAAAGTGTTTGCATTTTATGATCAGCCACATGCATGACAAACTGCAGACAAGCACAAATAAAAATGGAAATCTTCCACTTATTCATTTTTGATGTAATAAACTTAGCAATTTGTTTCATATATATGCCATGTGGATACAGCTGTTATAATTTACAGCAAATAGTTCAATTTTTTGTTTGTTTTCTTAATCCATGGTGCAGCTATGTTCAGGACATTAGTCTTGTTTCCAAATAATAGCAAATTGGTCTATGTGCTGAACTGTTCACTGCGTTCAGATTCTCAAACTTATACATGATGGCCTCCACTCACTCCAGTTGGACTGCACATCACATAATTACACATTTATGCAGTTGTTTTTGATATAAAACTGGATCAAATTAATTGGTCGAGCTATGAGTTGCAAAAATATTGGGCGAGACACAGTCAAGCCCTATGTTTTAAAACTCATAGCGAGACCAATTAATATTGGGCATAAATCATCCAATTTTATCATTATCATGTTTTGGATCCAACATATTCCCACACTTGGACTCCCCAAAACATGATAATGTTCTAAATCGTACTCTAGTCGGTATCGTTAATCTTTTCAGTATGATGTGGAAACATCTTTGTTGGATATTAAGTGCATGGTACATCTACCATAAACGAACACTTGCATGCAAGGAAAGGTTGTTAAGTTATCACATTAAAATGCATTTTTGAGCCCGTCAACTTCATTTTTGTTTATCTTTCATTAGATATCCTGCATGACATGAAATAATGGGGAATTTGGGGAGCACTTTTGGAATTTGGAGGGAAATTGTGCCTTTTTGTGCATAAAATTTTTTGGGAAATTTGGAAGCCAGCGCCCTGGGTAATAAACATTTTGCATGCCCTGGATATCCTTCCCAGGAAATTTTGGAATTTGGAGGAAAATTGTGCCTCTTTGTGCACATTGTGGAAAATTTGGAAGCTGGCTTCCCGAGTAATAAACATTTTTTCATGCCCTGGATATCCTGAAGAAAAGGTTATTTCCAAAATTTAAGTTGGGCCTGACAAGGATTTTGATGAGTGATTTAATCATATCACTCAAGCCCTCAACATAAGACTGCTGTGCTATAATTGACAAAAGTACAAATTTTAATCTGTGCACAAGAATATGCACACAAACTACACTTAGGCTAATGTTTTTCAGACGATATAAAATCTTTTCCTTTTTTGTTTAGGTTTCAAGGTGCTTGTTCTGATTTATGTCTATTGTGTTCTCTACTTGATATGAGAGCCTGGCACTTGCACATACTGGACCCCACCAATTACCGTGGGAAACAAACTTGCAGTTTTGATGGTAGAAGCAATAATGCATACTGCAAAGCCCTATTCAATGGTTAACCATTAAAACAGTGTTCTTTGTTTATATCTTGAGAATGAAATGGATTTGAACTAAATTGAAGGCTTAAATTTTAGGACAATAAAATGTTAGGTCCCAAACACAATTGGAATAAACACCTTTAAGTAAGGGGAGGAGGCTGTGGATCATGACATGCACCTTTAACCTACTTTCAGTTTACAAAGACAACAGCAACATGCACAAAACCACTTAAAGGCTGACTCAGAGATTTCGAAATATATATTTTTTTTTGTGTAGTAATTAAAATTAATAATTTAGAACTAAAGACAGTCGGCTAAAATGCTTAATTCCTAAGTTAGAGATGAATCGGACATTCCGTTTTTACGCAGAAAACATTTATGCATACCATAACAGTGCCATAGGGTACCATGTATATAACAAAATATCCGGAATTTTAGAACAAAGTTGAGATCTTCTATATGAAGGACATCAATTTGAGCTTAGTTATTTCACACAGTGATTAATATATGGACAAGCATTATGTATCATATATGCAAAAAACATGATTTGTTTGAAAATTGAGTGTGCCCTCGGCAGGAAATCTGAGTCAGCCTTTAATAAGCCCACAGCCTGATGGTAACTAGTAAATTCACCCTACCATAAACTTTCAATCATTTTAATCATGACAGGCATTTCTCTTAATTAATGGGCAAATGATTAGTTAAGCACTACAGACAAGTACACCATTACAATGGCATAACCCAGCTTCACTGCTCAAGCTCTCCTCCCCCTCTATTGTAAGCCACTCCAAGCCAACACAACAGCCAACAATATTACTTTATGACCCTATTGTTACCTATTGTGAAACCACACAAGTGAGCTGAATGCATTCCTCCAGTGCTGGGAGGGGCACTACTTAATTCAATAGCAATTGAGAGCTACTTGACCACTGGATAGCTAAATGACCCCAACAATGCCCACCTTCTTTGACCTTATGTGTCAAATACAGAGCTCCAGCAGTGCTACTGGGAAAAGGGTTTTCCTCAAGTGTTTGATTTTCACAGTTTGTGACTTTTTGTGAGCATCTTACACTTGATTCTTATCCTCACTGGACAATGACAAACACTTTTCACAGGGTACTTGTTGTTGGACAATTAGGCCAGGTTGACCAGGTCAGGATGGAGACCTATATAACCACTAATCTATCATGGTAGCATTCCATTATTTGGATATGATAAAATAATAAAATAGCATTCCAAATTAGTTAAAACTCCTTGCAAGCTTTTGTTGAGATTCTTGCAAGCATATTTCCATTGTGTGTGTGTGTGTGTGTGTTATATGTGTGTGTGTGTTTGTGTGTGTGTGTTTGTGTGTGTGTTTGTGTGTGTGTGATATGTACTCATGTACTTTCGAGGGGGCTAACACCAAAGAAATTCTCTTGAAGGTCTTCAGAACTAGAAGTATAACAATGGGATTTATTCTGTGTTTGGCTCTACAATGATGAGGACATGGTTCTTTGAAGTCCTCGAAAGTATACGTCATACAAAAGTGTATGCATGCATACATGTTTGTGTGTGCGCATACATATGTGTATGCATGTGTATTATCTGTATTTGAACTAATCTTCCATTGAAAATCCTCAATGCAATAATACCACCCCATGCCACCAATTTTCTTGATGTTAAGATTTTGGTACAGTTGGATTTGCTTTTTATGAACTAAAATTCCTAATCAAATGCCCTAATGCATGTGCGGTGAAAAGGGCAATATTATTTCCTCAACAATATTGGAACAAGGGTAGGCCTATCCTGCAACCTTAACATTTCTTATCTCCTACCTCCAAAAACTAGGACATTTAGCAACATCATAAAATGGAGAAAGACCAGATTTGTGTATCACTGTTAAACAAGACATAGCTATAGGACCTATAGCTCTAATTATTTGTCTCATCAAAAAGCGCTAACCCTTCAACAAACAATTTTTTTAAGTCCACAATGTACATATTTTCCACCCAGTCCAAAGTAATGTCCTCACAGTCAAGGCTATATTTCCTACTTCAAAGCAAAAGCTCATTATTTCAAATAAAATTAAAACTTACAATACTTATTGTGTCATTTCTTTAGAGGAAGTGTTTTGAATTCCACACTTCTGAATAACCTTTATAAAAAAAATAATTTAACTAAATTAATTGAGCTGGACATTATCTCAATTGCTTTTTTAGGATCCAAATATTTGGAAACCGATTTGGAATAACCTTTTGTGAGTGAGAAAATGCCATTCCAATTCAGTCCTGTGAACTCAATTATTTCTACATTACATACAGTTAGTAGGGCGACCACACACAGGAAATTTGCCAATTGGTAAATTGTTCCAGGCACATTCAAGTTTAAAACGCTATCTTGATGATTGACAAATTATTATCACATTATCGTTACTTATCTGCCCTAGGTTGAATGCTTTATCACAAGCCTTTGACAGATGAAATAAAGCTACACAATAAAAGCAAAAATGCCAGCCGGCTAATGCAGCTTTCCCAAAGTGCCCAATTTCACACCAAAGAAGCGCAAACCACACAAAAAATGTTCACAAGGCTGATAAGTTCAGTTTGAACTGCTGAGCAAGGTAGAATGTTATCACGATTATAAAAAGACTCAAGTCTAGAACAAATATTAGTCTATTTGTTTTACGGATGAGTGACAGTGTCAGGTCTACCAACTGGTAGCTTTTAATAGATAACCATCTCATCCAACTAGTTTTCCCTGTTGGTAAAACTCAAGAAAGCATGTACTCCTTTGGAATTAAACTTGAAATCGTGTTACAAACATGACAATCTTGTCAACAAAGTGCCCCTGCATTTCGCTTAATGACAAGATCCGTCCCTACCTTTAATGCATTCCTAAACATCAAACATACGTCATACTCGGCATTCGACCTCTTAAAAATCCAAGTAGAATTAAAAACTGCCATCCCAAATCCACACGTATGCTGTGTTCCATAGGGGCAACAATAATTCATAAGTTTATCACAAACTAGCATATTTCAAACAACTCACGACGCAAGGCAAACTTTAGGTGTTGAGTGCACACCTGATTTTTAAGGGGGGACCTGGTGTGATAACCGGGTAACTCGTGTGTTACATAATGGTGCATCATCCCATAAAACTAGTGTAGGCATGACTCGGATATCAACAACAGTTCACCATTGCAGACTAGTACTGTCCCATAGGCTATACTATGCAGCGAACTCGGCGGCTCGTCACAATATTGTTTGGCCCTTTTATTAACCGACATGCATGATCGAAACCAATCGAGACATCATAATCTTGAACTGTGCATGGATAAGGGAATTCCTGATAATAATTCCTATTTCAATTTCTTAACAATGAATTTATTTTCATGGAAGTCCTGACCATTCAGGGTTAAATTGGTGGAAGGTGCAAGAATCTGTTTTTATTCTCGACATATTTTTTTCCAGGAATTTAGATTCATTCGCCTCCATTTATTTGTGTAAGAACCTTAATGTTTGGAGAATCTATCTACTGGATTCTTGTCAATTTTGTTCAGGAGAATTTGCAAGAATCAATTTTCAGATCTCCTGAAATTCCTGACCCTGCATATATTTGAGCACAATAATTAATTTCTGTGAAATTCCAATCTACCATCTGAATTCCAGCTACCATCGAATTCCACACACAGGCCCCTTGCTACAACATGACCTTCAAAAAGCCGTAAAATGTTCTGTATTTATGTTTGACAATATTCTCACAATATAAACCCTAAATTCAGAAATTGGGGTCCCCCCCCCCCCCCCCCCCCCCCCCCCCCCAAACCTGTTCAATGGTTTGGCTACATCTGCTATTTCCCAAGATGATGAAACTATATACAAATGCCAATTGGGCACTTGGGGGACTCCACAGAGACTTGTCTATTGCCATGCGGGATGTATCAACTAATTACTCCCAATTCTAACTGGCAACATCCTCTAATTTTGTATGATTCAATATTCTATCAATAACTTCCACTGGGAAACGAAAACCTTCAAGAGGTAAAATCTCCACGGATATGTGAAACTCAATGGCATGTTCGTGTGTTCATGCCACTACGATATTGCAAACAAACACCACTGTATTTTAACCGACTGATTTTAGGCCATTGGTTTGGTATTTGGAAGCCTGTATATGGGTCAGGAATCTATAGTGTACAAAATGAACTTGAGCATATATTGTCTGGTATGAGTGTTGCAACTTGGTTGAGTTTCAATTCACATCACATAATTTATTGATTGTTGCTGCATTTCAGTGAAGTATTCTCTTTTTATAGCTAAAGACCAAACTTGCTTCTGATGTTCAAAATAGATGTCATGGAATTATCCTTTTCTCATTGCATTGGCCATTTTGGGAGATTAACCACATGTATGGTCAAAATTTATGTTCAATACTGTTAGCCTAAAAGTAATGGGTGTATGAATTTCATGGGATCAGACAGTGGTGTTTAAAAAAAAATTAGTAATGATAAATTCTGCACTGTGCCAATTCTGCACTGTGCCAAACAAACAACTAGTTTTTTGTTTGCCTTTGCCATGATCAATCCTTGTATAACTTTTTTTCCTTTCTAAAGTTTAAAGGGGGATGGGCCCGATTTAAGTATATGAAGAGTTCATCCAGATGGCCTTACCCAAACCCTTCTGTAGCAAGTTTCTTTTACATTTAATCCATTTTGATGTGAGGTTAACAAATAGATCTTTCTTCCGATACCAAAATTTTGACCACTTCCTGTAAAATGGGATCCCTGGGGATGAGACTATTAGCGATCGACACCATGGACCTTTACTGTCCTAAGCAAAGCAACGAAATTCCATTCAAGTTGCTCATGACTACTATACCAGCTATACCACCTATTGCATGATTTTGAAATTTGGAGGGAAATTTTTGACCTTTCAATAAAGACAAGTATGAGAAATCGCAGGAAGCCTGCTCCACTTTCTGAGAAAATCGGTTTACTTCACAGAATTTTGTTTTTTCCTAGCCAGCTCATGTGCATTGCTCTCCTCATCACCTTAATGTTATGTGGATCACATCAGCCAAAATATTTTCTGAATGTATTCTAACTTACTGAGCTAATTCTGAGCAACTGTTAAGACAAACATGTAGGAGATACAGTGATATGCACTCATATAATCTATTCCCTTTTTGGGTCACATTGGACAAGTAATAAAATTCATCAAACATGATTTTGCATTTCCGGTTTTAATAAATTTTTTCCCATCTATATTGTTGACATGTATACAAACTTGCCAATGAGACCATGTTTGGTGTTGCAAATTGGTTGAGTTCAATTCACATCACATAAATTTACTTGATGTGTTGCTGCATTTCAGTGAAGTACTTCTCTTTTTATAGCTAGACCAAACTTGCTTCTGATGTTCAAACTAGATGTCATGGAATTATCCTTTTCTCTTGCATTGCCATTTTGGAGAGAATTACACACATGTATGGTCAAAATTTATTTTCAATACTTAAGGCTAAAATAAATGGGTGTATGAATTTCATGGGATCAGACAAAGAATGGTGTTTTCACTGTGCCAAATTCTGCACTGTGCCAACAATAACAACATAGTTATTTGTTTGCCTTTGCCATGATAAATCCTTGATATAACTTTTTCTTCAAAAGTTTAAAGGGGGATGGTCCAATTTAAGTATATGAAGTTTTCATCCATAATGGCCTTCACCCCAAAACCCTATCTGTAAAGTTTCTTGTTGACATTTTAATCCATTTTGATGTGAGAGTTAAAAAATAGTAGCTTTCTTCCGATACCAAAATTTTGACCACTTCCGGTAAAATCTGGGATACCTGGGGATGAGACTATTAGCGATCGGACCATGGACGGTGGACCTTTAACTGTCCTAGCAAAAGCAAGAAATTCCAATTCAAGTGGTTCATGACTACATATACCCAGCTGACCACCTATTGATTATTTTGAAATTTGGAGGGAAATTTTGACATTTCAAATAAAGGACAAGCATGTATGAGAAATCGCAGGAGGCCTGCTCCACTTTCTGAGAATCGGTTTACTTCACAGAATTTGTTTTCCTAAGCCAGCTCATGTGCAATGCTCTCATCATCCTATAATGTTAATGTGGATCACATCAGCCAAAATATTTTCTGAATGTATTCTAACTTGCTGAGCTAATTCTGAGCAACTGTTAAGACATACATGTAGGAGATACAGTGATATGCACTCATATAATCTAAATGCCTTTTTGGTCACATTGGAAAAGTATAAAAGTCAATCAAACATGATTTGCATGGTCTGTTTTATAATTTTTTCCCATCTATATTGTTGAAATGATACAAAATTGCCAATGAGACCATGTTTAATCTTCCAAAGCTCCCCCTCCATTTTTTTTATTGTTTTCTTTCACCAGAATAATCGCACTGAATACAAGTCTAGCGCATTTGTTCATTTACATCACATCTCCCAAAATATCGATCGGGAGGTTCAGTCGCCCGCCGCCGACACGTTGGGCCGTGTGTGACTCTACTAGACTAGACACAGTACGGGGAAGCACGGCTAGAGTTTGCCACAAATGCACATTCTCTATTGATGGCTGGGGAAACGCGAACCTGACCGTGCCCTAAGGGCAACTTGACAAGTATAAAGGGACATTGACCCACAACAGAAAAATTTACCACTCATCACTCAGAACTGTGTTTCACACCTATAGACATTTATTTCTTTCATGATGCATTCTTTATGTTTTGTTGCAACGTCTATAAAATTGCACAGGGGATTTTCCTATCGGGATACTAAGACGAAAAATGCTGCACTACAACACGTGGGTTTTGTCAGGGTTTTCAAAGTACAAGAAGGAAGTTATGAAGCAGAGGGTGAGGAGATTATAAATATTTATGTCAGCCACTGTGCTAAAAAACAGAAATACTGCTACTATACCTTTTTTCTATGTCCCTTAAATAATTTTGTCTTTGCTGCTTAATAGGAGTAAATTAATGGGACAAAGAAAATGAACAAACTTATAATACATTGTGTTATTGTTACAGCATCTAGTAATGGCTTTATCATTGCATCACGAATGAGCGCTTTCTTGGGCACAAAGCAAATGTGGTTTATATAGCGTAAATGTGTTAAAGTAAGATCCCTTTTATACATTTTAAACAATATTTGTCAAATGATAGAAACTATTGTGCTATCCTCACAAAAGGTGTATCATATCAATCAAGATTTCAAAAATTTTACCTCCCCCACCAAAAAATACCATTGCAACAGTGATGGAAACTAACAAACTATTCACCCTGTTCATATCGGACAGATCAGTAGGACTATCCATGGCTCGAACCAGGCTGCTGAAGACCCAGGGCTATGTCAATGAACAAGAGAAGATTTCAATAGCTTCCCACAATGCATTGCTTCCAATGGAGGTTTTTGTACAGGTACTGATGTGGGTCGTTAGTGATGAAACATGGCTAAATTGACAATACTGATCACAAACTTGCATTTTAAGAGCGTTTCATCTCTAA